>JAIMZG010000841.1:0-28750 GCA_020466075.1 Colletotrichum coccodes
ACACACACACACACACACCCACGCAGTTTCCGTAATGCACACCACCAAAACTGCCCAGCCTGCCAACCCAGCCACCTCCCACCGCCCGCCACACACATAGAAGCTCACGATGGGCAGAGGGGGCAGAAATCTGAACCGAGAGTTGCTCAGGCCCTAAAAAAGACAGAGCCGCGGCTCGTGTGATCAACATTCCAAACGACGTTTCCCAAGCCCGAACACCTAACAAAGTATAGAAATGCAATCCTCCCAATCCCATTCAGTCGCACTCTGTGCCTCCCACGTCTATAACGTGAATCGAGGTGCGAACAGTAAGCAAGACAGAGCGAAGCCAAATCATGCCGTGAAAACTCAAGCCACACCACCCCTCATTTACCTAGTGTCCATGCGGGATATCATCAGCTGCCCCAAGTTTTGATAATCGTTCCCCCTTGCCCCTCTACAAGAAATAAAAACAAAAACAAGTTGGAGGAAACCCTCCAAGCATACCGCCTGAGATGCTTCTATGCCAGTTACAAGAGAGCCAATCGTAAAATACAAAGTGGGAATAGTAGGCAGCGAAAAGCCAAAGTTCGTGATGCGGGTCACCCAAATCAAACGCCAAGAAGTGCACCATCAGGTGCTGTCGATCCTTTTTGCGCCTCGCAAATGCAGTTATCGTACGTAGCTGAGCGCCGGCCCGGCTCGCCGATGTTTGCCGATACAGGTCGGCAGTTTGTTGCTGAATGTCTTGGGCACATCCAGGGTGGACCGCCCCGAAAAGACACCAATCAGGAACTATGCAGAGCCCTGAAGCCGGTTGCTATTAGACTCCTCGAGCTGTCCCTCGCGTCTGCTGGCCCGCTCCAGTAGAAGAGTCCCTGTTGAACATGTCAGCAAAGGCATCACTCGATGTACGCGGGCGAGAACATACTCCTAAGCTCTTTTGCTTACAGAATGCCGCCTTCATCTTCACGGTATCTGGGTTGTCGTATGTTACGAAGCCGCCGTCCGCGCCGACACACTGGGCTGCGATGGACTTCTTGTCCACAAGTTCCTTTGTTCCGCGGCGGGGGAGCTGGTTGTACTCGAACGTGCCGTTGCTCCCGCCCGCCCCCTTGAACTTCTGACCTGGCCCAGTAGCGTGCAGGAAGCTGCGACCGTATAGGGGGATGCCGAGAAGGATTTTCTGCGAGGGAAAGCCCTGCGACACCAGATATTGTACTCCAGATGCACCCGACGTCTCGTCCTTGCTCATCGCGTAGAGTTGTGCGTGATGGCCGCTTCTGTGTGTCCATGTGCCGGCGAAATCGTACGCCATCAGGTTGAGGTAGTCAAGATAGTCCGCCGTCCTTTGTAGGTCGATGTACTGTAAGACGGCTCTCGCGGCGGGCAGCGCAGCGGTGAGCAGGTAGTGACTCTCCGGCATGTGCAGGCGGACGGCCGCGAGAAGAGCGAGAAAATGGTGGCCCTGATGAGAGTCGCATGGATACTCCCACATAACTGGTCCAGGGACGTCAGCTACTCATCCACTAGTGCAAGCGGGCGAACTTACTATCGATACCATCCATGCCTGACGCATCCACCAGGCCTCTCGCAGACCTGGCAAAGTTGTCTCTGTACAGCGTGTTCGCAGCCACCGAGGGAAAGATGGCGCTTGAATTGCCGCCGCCGATGGATAGGATGACCTGCAAGTGCGGGTGCTTTTGCTTCAAGTGCATGAGGGATCCCAGGCCGCCTTGGACACCATCAACCGGCGCGCGGGCATCGGCCCACTCGTCGCTCAGCTAAACCAAGATCGGTCAGCCAAGGTGTTCAAAACTTTGGGATGGAAGACTTACAAAAACACCGCCGTCAGGCGACACATTTGCAAAGGCGTAGTATACATGGTTGATGCAACCATAGTTCATGGCGGCAGGCGTATCACCTTGGTATATCCGTTCGTTAGGGAAGTAGACGGCGTTGGTGTACATGACATTGGAAATGCTCGTCGTTCTGCGCGACTTGCGCGACGATGATGACGAAGAGCTCATCCTAGCTCTGGTTGTCATGGGGAAGTCGAAGGAGAAGGATAAAAAGTGCAAGGGTAGAAAGGAGGAGCAACTCGGAGAGTCAGTGTGAGAAGAGAAAGGTGGTAAGGACAGTATATGAAGGGAAGGACTTGGACTCAAAGCTGCATGCTTGAGCAATGAGCCGTTCGGTCAGGCAGCAAGCGCGAACCTGTGTGGCTCCAGACAGCGTGGAGGATAGTCTATATAATTAGCTGGACACCGCAGCGCGGGACTGACAAGCTGATGCTACGGTGAGCGAACGCGGGAGGGTAAGGTAGCATGAGGCCTTGTCCGAGGCGGTGGGGACGACGGGTATCAAAATTATAAGAGGGTCCAGGATACTTTGATGCTATGATGCATGACATAATTGGATTGGGGGTGGGAAGATGGATCATGGGGGTGCGAGAACAGGACGTCGATGCAGTCTAAGCTTGCAGGGGGACGGATGGTGTTGAGACTTTTCTGTCAAGTCATATATGAGAGATCCGAAGGAGCCAGAGGCCCCAAAGTCCTAGAGAGAGGGTGAGAGAGAGAAAGAGACAGAGCGGCGGGAAGAGAGCGCGACCTAATGAGGGCTGCAGATCAAAATTGCAAAGCGCCGTCGCCTTACTGCGTTACCTACTCTGGCGTCGCTGTTTTGATTAACCTGCTCGTTCGGACTCTATTGCCCGTGAGTTATTAGCCCGGCGCGAGTCTGTTCTCGCAGTCCCAACCCGGCCGTCGGCCACAACCACCGACCCTTAGTGGCAGTTGACGATCAGGGTTGCAGGGGGACAGCAATCATCCCTGCGCATCGCACCGCTACTTTCGCTCCCCCTCCTCTTTTGTTTGTCCACTTCCTCCAACTGCTTTCTCCACGCCTGCCCGGCCGTGCATGCAGGTCTTAGCAGTGAGGCATCTAGGGAGTGGACGCCCCAAAAGTACTGGCCGCCGCCGCCTGCTTCTATGCTTTCTGTGTGTTGCTGTTCCCAGATGCGGTGGTAAATAGCCGCATTCTTTCCGTGCCTTCTCTTGACCGGCCAATGCGAACATCGTTGTCGGACCCGCGGCAGCGGAGACGATAATCCTGGCTCTGCCGTATCTCGCAGCGCAGCGCCAGGCCCGGCACAGTATGTGCTTGATTCTTTGGCGATCAGGCGCCGGTAAAAATCGCCCGGTGCAAGAGACCTTTGTTTTCTCGGCGACCATTGAGGCAGAGAGTCCTTCAACTCGCAGGGTTTGTCCGACTTTGACACGCAGATGTCGACATGTCATGGGAGCGTGACCGGCCTGCCGGATGCTGGAAGACGTTGAGGAATAGCGAGAGACTCCCAAGACGAATTCCAGGGTGAAATTGACCGATGGTATGCTGCCAGACTCGAGGTATGTTCGCTCACTGTTTCTGCCCCGACACGTGCTGGTCTCAGCCACGAGGCGAATTTGAGAACTGTTGAGTGTCAGGATGGCATAAATGGTCTCGAAGGCCGGTGGAAATGGAACCGCGACTGAACCGGGGGACAAGTCAGAGGAATTCAAGACCAGCGGAGAAGTTCGTCATTCCGGGGCCTTGTCGTTCCAGGTTAGCACCAAGCCGGCGTGGAAAAAGGAAGCATATCTGGAGAATCCATAAGGCGTTGCCAGGCTAACATGGGACTACACGGCGAGGCGGTGATTCTGCGCCGGTGTGCCACAACTCTAAAGCAACATGTTGTCTCTTTGCGTGGGGGGGGCTGTGCGCTGTCCTGTCGTACATGATACGTATGCCGTGCGGCATGCGCCCCCGGATACTTTCGGCGACTGTGTCTCCCACGCATTCCCAACCTCGTAGGATTGCTCTGGTTTCTTTAACCGGTTAAATTGAACGCCGAATTTGCTGGAATTTTGAGTTGAGAAGTTACGGACAGTGTTTATCACACTGACGTGCAAAGAGTGGGCCAACTGGCGGGTTGATATGCACTGAAACCATCGGGCGGTACGGCGGTGTCTGGTGCTCGTAAGTGGGGAGATCCCAGCCCTTCATGCGCGACGAAACCGGGTGAGCCAGTGAATCACACACGGACACGCATGGAGAATTGACTTCAGGCGGTGAAGTTCGGCGCAAAGTAGGCCAGCCTGGGCAGACAGCATCGCAGTTCGAGAAACTGAGACATTGGAGCAGGGCCGTGAGAGACGGCCGTCTTGGTCGGCTATTCGACCAGTGAAATGTCCACAAGACCCAGTGGCAGGGAAGTGCGAGTCGAGGGGGCATGTGGCAGCAGCTTGGCTGCGTGGATTTGCCCCGCCAAACGATGGAAACAGCCGACTGAGTCGATGGGTTGTGGTGGAGGACGGGTGCACACGACTGCATGCCACGCTGGCAGCACATGACTGTACATTGGAAGCGGCCCTCAGCTCTGGGAAATCCGACGAACTGGATGAATGAGGTCATTGAGCGAGGGGTGATCAACTTGGGTACCGACAAAGAGTCGGCAGCTGCATGGGGTGGTGGACGAGGAAGCGATGGAAGGGCGCATTGTTGTCTTGTTTGCCCATTGACAGCGCAGATGGAAGCCGACCAACGTCGTGCCGTGACTCGTCGAGGGACGCATGTCCTCGGATGCTGGCTGTGCCTCTTTGCCTCGCCGTGGCCGTCTTGGTCGCATCGGTCCACGAGACAGAAGGGAGATGCATGGACGCCGATACTCACTACGGCAGGTTGGTCGACAGTGTCGAACATCCAGGTGTTGCTGATCCGCGATGTGGCTCCATGATGGATCCGTGGGCATCCCGCGTGCCCGTGCAACACCCTGTCGTTCCTGTGGTCTGTACGTACGAAGATATGCGGGCAGGCCCCGTATGTAAGTCAGTCGCAGTAGTCAAGTCCCATCCATTGGGTGCGAGAGACTGCTGGCGGAGGCCAACCCTGGCCGGTTCTAGTCAGGGTCGGCAACCGCCGTGCGTCGTGGTGACTCTTCGCTCCTCCGTATCGGAGCAGGGTAAGAAGGAACTGTGTCGACACCAGGAAGATTCGGGACAAGTTCGGACGTGGCTTGCGCTGGAGGCGGCCGAAACTGCTGATTCTGGCGGTAGGAAGAGGGAGAAACCAGGAAGAAACGCGCTAGAACAGGCTCAACGTTATAGGGGGAGATGAGTGGAGGGATTGGCAAACGACGGAAAAGCCGTTGTGATTCATGTTTAATGAGAGGCATGGGACGGCGGCAAAAGGATGTCGTTGAATTTGCGACTCATCGGAGCGCACTCGACACATTCAACCATCAGCCGAGAGATGCGGGGTCATTTCCTTCCGTTCCAGAGGCATGAGCTTCGCGAGGCGTGACTTGCACAGATGCAGGGGGGGAGGTTGGGCTCCCACCTTCAAAGGAAGGGCATCTTGGGGAAGGTATTTCGTATTTTCGGGTTCCACCGCTACCTGTCGAGGCGAGAGAATGGAAGCTGCCTCGGCAAGTGATTTGCAAGAGGAAAGGGAAGGAACGAGCATGACACCTCAAACTGTGCAGAGTCGAAGGAGGAACGAACGGAGAAAAGACCCTCTTTTTGCTCCCACTGAGGGGTTGAAGAAGCCGAGGACGGGTCCACGCCCAATGCAAGAGAAGAACGGATGGAAGGAAAGAAAAAGAGCAGGAAAGCGCATGTCATTCTGCAGTCTCGGCGAGCTAAGAAACATTCGAACCCTGGAAAGGAATCTCCAAAAGAACGTGGGCCCCTTCCTAACTAGTCGAATGCTCCTTCAAGTATGAGTATGTAGTGCACCTGCACCTGCACCTGCACCCGCACCTGCTCCTGCTCCTTGTTCCAGTCCCTCTGACCCCCACATTCTTCACCTCGGATTTCTCCATGCTAACAAATTCTGTTCCCATACTGCCAGGGCGTTCATGTTGTAGAGCGACTCGCCGTACATTTACGCTGCATGCAAGACAACAAATCAGAGGCCGGCTCGGGAAGAAATCAAATGGCCCAGGTTGCATTTTCCCCATTGGCAACGGGCTAGCTTCTCAGAGAACGAGAGGGGTCTTTTCAGGGACCCCAGCAAGCCCCTCCGACGCGGCGGGAGGTGCTTTCGTATTCCACCGCCATCATCATCCCATGTGCCCTTGCGACCTATCTTCCCTACGCACAATAATACATCCAACATTTTCACCGATTCTTCACAAACTCGGCCAATACGGAATCGAGTACTACCGATGGACCTGCTCGGGTAGACAATGCCCTTCGATAAGTCTCGCAGTCCTGTGAAAATCCTTCTATTCGACCAACCCACAAGTGGTACCCTCCGACGTTTTTATCCCAACTCGAGGGCGGGCGGATGCCTATCAAACCACTCTCTTCAAACCCCCTCTTTAGTGGAGTGGAAAACTGGACTTCTTCGACCTCTATGCCGCAGATTTTCTGCAGGTAGGGCAATGGATGGACACGGTTCTCGAGGGTCTACAACACGGCAACCCCATTCTCACAGTCGATTACCGTTCTGACTCAACAGAGACTTACTTGATGGGGCCGCAACTTTGGTCAAAATGCACCTTGCTCTGCTGTGCCGCTTGATGCGGAGCCCATCCCCTGCCTTCGCATCGCTTTTTTCTGTGATGTCAGTTGTCTGCTATGTGTGCCTGAGACTTGTTCCAACTACCGATTGGGTCCCGTTACCCACTCTGCCTCGGCAACAAAGACTCTCCTCAGAAACCGATTATAACTCGCCGCGGTTGGTTCATAGGGGTTAACTGCTCTCTACACGAGTCTTTTAAGCAGTCGTAGGAACTCCGTGGTGTCTGACTCGTGACCGGGATGCCCATGCTCCTTCCCCGCTGGCTAGCTTCGAGAAGAAAGCCGTGGGCCTCGTAGGTGCCCCGAACCATGTTTGGCAACCGCAACGACACTCCAGCCATCCGTCATCCCATTGCTGCCATTGACACGGCCTATGGGCCCATTGACGACGGCGAGTTCGATCCCGAAGACTGGCACGTGAGTTTCATCTCGTCATACTCGGTGACCTCCAGCCTCTTTCATCACGAACACAGCAGTGGTCGTAGCCTTCACAGAAACCGTCGTAGCCGGTATTCTCTGTCAAATGATCGGACGGAGTGAACCCGGGAGGACGTGAAGCACGCCATGTTACTCTAGCTCATGGTCAGCTCCGACACGTCGTGTTCTTTCATGCCCACGCAATTGCCATGGTCATTGATCTAGCATGGGAAACTGATCTACCCGCTTATCGGGGATAGCCTTCCGGAAGTACTAGACCTTGGTCGGGGCAGGACCCGGTGAGCAGCCTCTGGAGGTTATTGAAGATTTCCGGCCATTTTCATCTACAAACAAGGTTAGGGGTTTGGGCTTAGGAGTGTGAGCTCATGCTTGTCCAATCAGTACCACCAAGAACGAAGTTTAACTCAGTAGCGAAGTGGCCGATCTTTTCCCCCCAGCGCCTTCGTCGTCGGGAAGGATCTCTGCCCAAGCAACCGGATGACCCCCGCCTCTATCTAAAGTTCTACGTGAACGGTGCTGAGGAGGACGACTGGTCGCTTAGAGACGACTGTAAAGTTACCCATCTACCCTCCGTGGCCTCTGTGTTCAGGAGGCTACATCGCGTCCTAGACAAGGCACATTACGAGGCCTGCCTATCCCGACTCTCACCGTCCTCGGGCCAAGCCGCACGCGTGGATCGAATTCCAGGGGCTTCACGACCGGATCCACTACGACGATGGCACCATGCCGGACCACGAGAGCTTCGAGCATTTCTACGAACTCGCCGTAGATGCTTTCGTGGGCCTCGGCATGCAGTTGCACCACGTACGAAACCTGGGCCACTACCTCGGAGGAGCTGGGACCAAGAACATGCATTACGAGATCCACATAATGCTGCCCAAAGACGACAATATGCGCCTTGTAGGTATGCCCCTGGCAGCAGCTGTCGTAAACGTTATTCCTGCGTTTGCGGGAAACCCATTCGAGTCGCATGGCATCTCACTGTCGTTCACTGACTGCTGTGAGTGTAGAGCTGAACGAGGGAATGCCAACTTAGCTTCGATAGACTGCCCATACCATAGCGGGATTGCTTGCTGATTCTGCAGACAGAAGCAGACACACGTGCTCCTGTGACCACGACGACTGACGCAGGTGCCCGAAGATGAAGCCTTCAGAACATCGCGTAGGGGTGGATAGCAGATCCCCCTCGACACCTGAGTTGGGGGCCAAGGTAGATTCGATGTACTGTGTATCGAAGACTCTGCATCTTGCAGAACAGTCCCGAGACCGTGGGAGATGAGTCTGCAGGGCATGAGCTGTCTATTATGCCAACACCCACTTGCCCCATGAGTTCGTTGAAGGAGTGGAAAGGACGACGGCGCTCCGCAGGCGTCGAATAATAGTCTGGGCCACGCATACCAGGTCAGGCTCCACACCAGCTACAACAAGTAAGCCGTGCAGTGGTTGTGCTGGACTCGCTGACTAATAAAGCAACCGGCCAAAGCTCAGCGTTCAAGCCAATCCAAGCTTCAGCGCTTCACTCTGACTCTCGTTCATCACCTTGAGCTGGAAACAAGCCTTGCAATATTTGGGCAACCAAACGATAGACCCAGTAGCAAGACTAGTCCGAAAAACGGCCATCTGCTCGTTACCCGAATCGCTAGGATCATTCAGCCAACACGATCCTCGCAGACCATCGAACAGGCACAACAGCCACGCGACTCCGAGAAACTGCATCCCCGGCGCGACTGATCGCGACGACGAGACGGCACCAGACAGAACACATTCACACGTCAGCTCCCCGGAGCATCGACCGACAAGATGGCCGCTGTCGCGTCCCGACCAGAGACAACCCAGATTCTTAACCACACACCGACGGCAACCTCCTTCTCCTTCACACCCTTCCTCCGCCAAACCTACCGCCACGAGCTCTCCTCCGACCGCCCGCAATGCAAACCCTTCCTCGCGGGCCACTGCCCCCTCGGCGCCTCTTGCCCGGACCGCCACACCTCCTCAACCTCGTCGAACCCGTCCGGCGGCCCCTCGCTCGTCTGCAAGCACTGGCTCCGCGGCCTCTGCAAGAAGGGCGAGTCGTGCGAGTTCCTGCACGAGTACAACCTGCGCAAGATGCCCGAGTGCAACTTCTTCATGCGCAACGGCTACTGCTCCAACGGCGAGGAGTGCCTCTACCTCCACATCGACCCGCAGTCCAAGCTGCCGCCTTGTCCGCACTACGACAAGGGCTTCTGCCCGCTGGGCCCGCGGTGTAGCAAGAAGCACGTCAGGAGGAAGCTGTGCGTCTACTACCTGGTTGGCTTCTGCCCCGAAGGGCCTAACTGCAAATACGGCGCGCACCCGAGGTGGAGGACGGATCTGGAGAAGCCAAGCGCCAAGGTTGAGGGCGAAGATGAGGCGAAGAAGGATGGCGAGAGGGAGGAGGGAGAGATGTTCCAGCAGCGCGAGAGGCAGAGGGATGCGCATGACGATCGTGGACACGGAGATCGGAGACACGGTGGCCGTGGAGGCAAGTGGCGCGACCGGGGTAATAGGAGGTTCCGTGGACGCGGTCACTGAGACTGGATGTTGGGGACGGGAGGCCGAGAGCATTTTTCGGTTGATGTTTACGCCATTACCGCCTAGGATTCGAATTGCGAGGAGCATGCCGGGCGCCATGGGCGACCCGAGAAGAACAGGCGGTGCGTAGCAGCATAGGCGGGTTCAGCACCGTAGCACGCTGAATGATACCAACTTTCATGATCAAGATGATGCCTGGGACGGATGAATGCTGGGCTTCCTCAGAAATGTGCCGTCTCCAGGCAGGCGCTCCATTTGGCCCTAGATGCACTAGAAGCCGTCTAATCTCAATCTGGTCCTCCCAGCATCAACACAGACTACACGGTAGTTAAAAGTGGTGGCCGCCTGTGACAAGCAGGACTGGGTTCCCAGCGGTTAGAGAGAAAGAGAGAGGGAGAGAGAGTGAGGGAAGGCTTCGTGTTCTCTGTCGGTTAGGTCAGGAGTTCACAGATGTAGCATACCTTTGTGGAAGAAGATCCAAGGCACGAAGGTCTGACTAAGTCCAATAGAGGACAAGATACCATACTGCACTCGTTATTTGGCTTACTTGAGAGTCAGACGGAGCAACAAGCTCGGATAGCGTCATGATTTGGGCCACGCAAAAACATGTCGTAGGAGGCAGGTTCAACATCGAAGACGTAGCACAAAGCTCGTCTAGACAACGCGATCTGCACTTGGAACAAGGGGCTTGTGGAGGCATCCGGCACTCAAGCAAAGCCATCAGACCTTTAGCAAACATGATCACAGGTCTGGATTAGTATAAAACAATGTTCGCGTTGTGTTCAGTGGTTTCTCCGAACGCAGGGGCAGCCATGATATTGTGAAACTTGCTCCGTAGCGTACTGGCCCTCATAACTGATAATCTCATTTATAAAACCTCGTTCTATGTTGCAGAGAAGACGTTCGGCCTTGTACCGTACTCTTATGGATCTTGTTTATATATACCATAATGATAAATCCGAAGTCCTTCTTGCCCAAGATACAATCATACACCAGGTGGCGCACTTCTGGTGCTCATTGAAGACCCTTTTGTTGCCTGGCCTCCTCGAACCCTTGTGGGTCCAACTGCAGCGCCTCAGTGCTTCCTGTCTATGGTTTTTGTCCCCGCTTTCCGTTGACGGTTCACTTGCGCATACGTGAACGGAGAGTTGCTGGAACAAGGATAGGCGAAGAAGTCAACTGCGCTCCCTTCCTGATAACCTTGGTTGAAGCCGATGTACTGGGGTTTCGCCATTCGGACGGGAGTGTCGTCGAATGGCAGCGACGCATCATTATCCTCCATCTCTCGCCGGCGTTGCTCAGAAGAATCTAGAGAAAACAGCCATTAGTTGAAACGCCCATCATGACGGCAGTTCACAGGTACAAGAGCGTTTTCCCAAGGGCGTGTAACCAAACGTAGAATCCCAAACTTCCTTTCATTCAGTAGCATCTGAGTAGAATAACTTCTGTGTAGTGTCCCAAAATTACTTGTATTTCAAGAACGCTTGTAGAGCAGATTGTTCGGTCTCTAAGAAGCCAGGCTCTACTTCGCGTAACACACATGTACCCTCGTCTTATCAAGGTGACAGTTCGGTTTCGAGACCGAAAAAGCTTGTCAAGGCTCTTACCTCGGTTTGTTGGTCGTGATTGAGTGACTAGAACAACTCTAGACTCAGTACATGATAGTCAGGGGTCCTTGATGGCATCGCGCGAGTATTTGGGCTGCGGCTAGTCTGCGAGGCTGTATGATGTTCTCAAGACCAAGCGAGTTCCCATGACGATGCCCATGCTCCATCTGATGTGAGAGGCTGCAGGCCAGTAAGCTGGAGGGCGTGGGTGGCCGAGTCGAAGTACCAATGTGCGTCATCGAGGTCCTGCCCGTTGAGAGCCACCCCCGAAACATCAATCTGAACCCCCATAACCGTGACTTTACCGAGGGGATTAGAGTCCTTGAACTCGCCGGATGGCTGGGCCTTCAGCATGTTCTCTGAAGCAGAGAGCTATCATCAGGTCAGCACCAAGTAATCGTTGTCCAAGCCGAAGTCAACGTACCTCTACAGTAAGCGTAGCTTCCTGCTCCAAGCTCTCGCCGTCGTCCACGTAGATACTGCCCGTGGCGGCTCCGTCGCTATTGAGCGCAACCAGCAAGCCCCAGGGATTGGCTCTGCTCTGCGTCGTCGTCATCCCTGGCTCCTGCGTTGGGATCACGTAGCCGCCTCGGATATAGACCGGAATGTGACCCAGAGGCGCGTCGATGGTCACGTTCTGCCCGGTGGAAACACCGGTGATCGCAGACTGGTTATACCAGTCGTACCAAACGGTGCCCTTGCCAATGCCGGGGAAGACACCGTCGACAGTGCTGGCCCCTTGTTCTAGACAAGGCGTAACCATGACAGCCGGGCCAAGCAGGAACTGCCTATCCGCGCCAGCAAGCCACGGCTCGTCCGTGAACTCCCAAGCCAACGCCTTCATGACCGTGCCACCCATCGTGTGAGCTCTGTAAAACGCCGTGTACATGTACGGCAGCAGCGCGTACCGAATCGCCATCGCCGTCCGCGACGCCTCCGCTACGGCGCCCCACCGATACGGCTCCTGCGGAATCGCAGCCAGGACGTTATGGTTCCTGTAAAACGGGAAGAAGGCACTCAGCTGCATCCAACGCGAGCAGAGCTCCATGTCCGTGTTGCCGCTGAACCCGCACGTGTCGACGCCGAACATGGGGATCCCGAATATGCTGAAGCTCAGCGCCTGCGGGATCGAGAAGAACATGTATGCCCAGAGCGAGGCGTTGTCGCCGCCCCAGTGGCCGGCCCATTTGCCAGAGCCGGCAAAGGTCGAGCGGCCGATGATGAAGGGTCGCTTTCCGGGGAAGACGGAGAGGAGGGCCTGGTAGGTTGCGTTGAGGATCTGGTGACCGAAGAGGTTATGGAAATCGTATTCTTGGGTGCCGCCGTGGTGGGTTGCGTTGGGGGAGACGGCGTGCACGGCGAGATCGCCTTGGATGTTGTCGATTACGTAGGGGGGGTAGTCGACGTTACGGACGCCTGGCGTTGGCGTGGTGCGTAGGTATGATGTTGTTGTAGAGGAGTATGAGACCGCGGCGGTGGACCTCGCGGCAGCGAGAGACGACGAGAGGGACGAGACTGCGGCGGCTTCGGTACCGTTCGTCTTTTTGAAACCCTCTGGGTACTGGATAACCTCGTTTCCGGGCTCGCCGGGCAGTGAGAAAGGGGGATGGGCTGGGTTGAGAGTGAGATTGCCGCTCCCGCAGCTGCCCACGCAAAAGGACGAAACCTCAGACATGTCGATCCAGATGCCATCGAAGGCGACCTTTTGATACCAAGTCGCCAGTTCCTTTGTCCACCACTGAAAAGTTTTGCTTCCATTAAGCACGGCACCGATCCAATCGGGGAAGACGGTGTAGCCCGGCCAGACTGCGCCAACGTAGAGCGACCCGTCTGGGTTGAGCATGAAAGCGTCCGCATCGACGCCGCGATCAAATGTCGGGTAAGCGTCACTCGCGTTCTCAGGGTTGGGGGCGTAGATGGCGGAGTCGACAATGGGCACAAAGTGCTGTCCGTTCTTGTGCAGGTTGCCAAGGACGCGAGAGGCGTCCTCGTAACTCCAGGAATTCTGGTCGTCTTCGAAGTCCCGGTATTGATTCATGTAGTCGATGTCGGCTAAACATGGTTCAGCATTAATTCTAAGAATTTTCGAGAGACCAAACTTACCCCAAAGCGTCTCCAGAGGAATCTGAAACTTTGCAAAGTCGTCGGCAATTTCTTGCAAGTTGTCCCAACTAGTGTAGCCCCATCTGCACTGATGGAAGCCGAAAGTCCAGTACTGCTGCATCGCGGGCAATCCGACAGTACTTGTCTGGTAAGACTTCATCACGGCATCCGCGGTCGGACCGGCATAGAAATATAGATCGACGGTGCCGCCAAGTCCTCTCCAGGTTATGTTGGACTCCCGAAGTAGAATCTCTTGTGCATGGGCATTGCGCAGAAATACACCGTGAGTGTACGACTTGTATTCTGCGTTCTTGTCGGTAGCGTTGGCAACGTATACGGCCTCTTTGGACTCGGAGTCAACTCGGTAGTAGCGTGTGTCGAGGTAGACTGGGTGAGAGCCATAGATGTTTCCATCGATTGGGTCGCCGACATCAGCAGCATAGAGGGTCCCTAGTAAGGTGAGCCGCGATGAACTCCATCGGTCTGTAGTCCACTTACGGGTAAGGTTGTTGTTGAGCTTGAAGCCGTGGATGACCTCGCCAAGCCCGTACAGATTGTAGCTCTTAGGAAGCGAAGAAGCGAACTCGAAGAACTGGTCTTCAAAAACCAGCTTGGTCCCGGTAGTCGTGAACAAGACATCGCCTGTGCTCTTCCTCGAAACATTGAATCCAAAGGTCGGCTCGTTCGACCACTTGAACTCCAAGTCGCTGTCAGACCCGTCAGATCTCGCCTTACCGTCTGCAGCCGGCTTCGGGATGAGCTCTTCAGGAAGGATAAACCAAGTAGAGTTCTCGGCACCGATATATCGCGGCAGAATCTGAACATGGAGGCGGTCTGTTGCCAGGTGCTCGACAACGAGCGACAGAGCTTCGACGTCATTGCCGTACAGATTGCAAGCTGGGCCTGCAAGACAAAGATCGGCGGTGAATCCATGAGAAGTCGTCTGGACGTTTGAAGCTATATACCCCGGACAGACACTCTGAGCGTCTTTCGCTTCCGGATCCCTAACGTTGGGGATGAGAAGAGCTCCCTTATCTGCTGAGGCGGGAACCGTGAACTGAGAGTTTCTGCTGCTAGCCGTGGTGGAAGCCTGGTACTGTAGTGCAAAGGGTATTCCGATATCAGCGACCCTGGCCATCGTGCAGAGCGTCATGATGGCGACTGCCGACAGGAGGAGGGGTACACGAGCGAACGTGCTGCGCCGCTTCTCTTCTTTCTCGATCGGCCACTTTTCCGTACGGCGAGAGTATAACATCCAAAGACACTGCGAGAGGACGATGAATGCGGCAATCCACCAGATCGAGGTCGCCCAGAACGCCGTTGTATTCCCCCCTCTTATATCCATCCATCCTCTCCAATTGACCCGGCCGTTCAGCACCATCTTTGTCGAAGTAAAGCAATAAAGTGGCTTTAGTAATGCGGTTACCAACGAATACCTGCTTCGTTTGTTTTACAGAAAGCAGAATCTCATCATTATCGTGACAACCAACGGCCGGACTGCGGTGTAGCTGAGCTTCCCCGCACAAGCTAATGCGGAGGGTGAGAGAGGAGTGCCGGGGGCAAAGATGGACAATGACCGGGCTCTCTCTGGGGGAGAAGCTGACTTATCCTGTTGAGTAGAAGTAATTTCGTGGTAGGGCTAAGATTTCTGCGAACTTTACCGCGAAGGTGACTGATGCACGTTGTGAGAGGCTGCCAACGCGAGAGCGGGTGGTGACGAAATGGCACGGATGTTGGGGGAATGTGCGGAGTCTTGCGGAGTTTCGTAGACGGCGCGGCTCTACATCGCCCCATGGGGTTGTCGATCCCCCGAAGAAGGGCCCGACCGCGTGTAAGTCGATTGCTTGCCATAACCTCATCTGTGTAGCTGAGGCGTGTACCGGTAGTTGGTCAGCTTTCAGGGAATAGTCGCCGAAACTGCACTCGCAGAAGCTCCATAAGCTTGCAGCAAATGGCACGATACGGTCTGAAGGGAAGCGGGAGCTGTAGCGCCAGCTCGGCTTGTCCTTTTCCCCCGAAAATGCCAATGGCCCATGCTTCCGTGGACTTCAACTACACACATCAGCGATGAGCAGTATTTCTGTATGGATCGGTTCGTCAGTTGACTAGCGTGGATCTTGCCGTCAGTACTTGCGGAAGACGATGCACCCAATTTAGCTGCTTCACGTTTGCAACGATAAGGTCGTTGCCCCTGATATTTATTTGTATGATATGGCAGTGGCAGGTTGCTGAATCCTCGGCCGTTATGGATGGGTATTGCACGCCAAACAATACCGAGGCTCAGCTAATCGCGATGCTTTCTCTGAAAGCCGGTAGCTTCTTCGGTAGCACCGTAACCGCTACCTTGGATACCAAAACCATGGCACCTGGCCACAAATGTTTTACTTGGGTGCGTTTGAAGTCGTATGAAAAGATTGCATGGAAGATGTGTTGAAATCTTGGTCCATCTCCGAAAACCCCCTTGCAAGTAATAATACGCAGGCAGGAAACGGAAAGCGCGAGCATCAACAGCCAAAGCCAATCCGAGACGCTTTGTAGCCGGTTGGAGAGGAAAGCATTAACCCTGAGTTTTTTCCCAATACCGTCATAACCATCAGGAACTCCTGTACCGTCGACTCAATTACCCATGTACACTCCACACTCACTCGAACCTCGCAGATCAACTACGATGAGCGAACAACCCAAACACTTTGTCTTTCTCGCCTGCCCACCGGGCACAATACTGAGTCGCAACTCTGCGGCAACACTTTTCTCTGCGATCACGCAGCCAGACACCCCCGAGAGGTTTCTTTGCCATTGGATCAATGGGTCTTTTATTGAGAATGCTGACGGAACCAACACTGGCTTGAGGCCGACGTCCTTTCGAGACTGCCCAAAGCTGGTGATGCTTCTCGGTCCTCCTGAGATCTTTCGGCTTGAGCTATGGTGCCAACGATCCTTTCCTCAGATAGAAGGATCGACGCGGTACATCCCGAGAGTCGTCCCTGAGTTCTATCGACTCGTTGGGGATGTTTATTCAATGTACATCGGTATATGTCAGATTAGACACAATACCCAGCTTGGAATTTCCTGGTGGGAGCCGCCAGCTTTGGGGCTCCCATTTGTCACGGGGGTACAGTGGACCGAATCAACCTGCCAATTCTTCCGAGGACCCCTGAGGTCGGCGCTGACACCGGACATGTCTTCGATAGAACAGCTTCATCCTAGAATGGCGCCGGATGAAGGCCTCCGCATGATCTCGACTTCCCAGCAAATGGGTAATGCAAGCTTCGCTGGCAACCAGCCTTCGGCTGATCAGTCAAGCACGATGTCGGGCCCATCAGTGGGCTTGCCCACGACAGGACCCTCTGGAGAGGATATAGAGAGATTAGAAGGGCAATGGGCAACGTGTCCCGGCGTTGATTGTCTTGGGCCCTAGCGATTTGGGCTTCTTGGACTATGCCACTTGTCTGGCTGATGGGCGGTAATCCATCGCTTGGTTGGAAGGAAAGGGGATACACATTAATCGGTAGCAGTTAATCCAGTATATTCAAACGTGTCTTGTCGCCCTATCTGGGATGTCTACGTCTGAGCAAAGCGTATCATTTTAGATACTGGTCCGTAATGACAGGTAATAGCCCCCGAGCGCCCGTGGCAGTGGTCACGCAAGGAAATGCGGCCGGAGATACTTCAATTTCGACACGCATGGCGTCTACCTGGTCCTGCATCCTTGTGAGAAGAATGTAGGCGCAGACAGGATTTACAGTATTGGAGATGGCCATTACGTCAGGTGTAGCCTCGACCTTCTTGCAAAAGATTCGAGGGTTAAAGGTCTCGTTAGCAAGGCCTGGCCGAGCACGCGATGGATCTCGGTATCATACGTTGTAGCCTGTGAATTGGCCGTGGGGCCTTTGAAAGAAGGGAAGGGCATCTCCAGAATGTCAATGAAGACATTCAAGGGAAGAGTCGCCGGGCAGACTTATCGGACATGGATTCCAGCATTGGTTTGCGCCAGGCGAGTTTGGCGCCTTGGTTCATCAACCAGGTGCCAATCTTGTCACATTTTGAGTGCTTTGCAAAACGTCGTGAATCGCGTGCGAGGCGCCATGTCCCGAGGGTTTTGAGAACACACCCTAGTACACTCACCTCTTTGACACAAGTTAGTGTTGAAGGGAAGAGGGGTGTTCTAATGTGACGAGAATCAGACTTTGTGGCTTGCCCTCGTCTCCCATTTGAAGGATGGCTTTCTCAGAAAGCGTTGAACATTGTATAAATGGGAAATGGAGGACATCGGCCTCCAGGCTACCCTGAGAAGTGCCCTTGGCATTCGTAAACTAAGAAAACGACAAGTCGATAGTGGACGTGGATTAAGAGCTATCTGGAAGCCAAGCTGCCATCTTGACGATACCTAGCTGCGGCTTTTCTCGGTCTGCCTGTCTTCAGGGCAGGACTGAATTTACATTGATTTCCATGTCGATTACATTTACGGCAGGGTCTGTCTTCTTCTTGTGGGCCTCGCAGACAATGAATCTTCTTGTAATGGCAGGCATCACAGGCTTGGCGTATGCCCTTCATGCGCCTTCGGGCTATCTCGACCATCACTTTGAAAGATTTAGAAGGTGGGTTGATATGGCATTGTGAATATTTTCCTATCGAGCGCGGGGAAAACTCGCCAATCAACATGAATGCGAATGATGATGGGCCAACTGCCCAGGACTCTCGATTCATAGATCGCTGTCCACCCAAGCTGCCTAATCGCAGTAGATCGGAAGACTCCAGAGCAGAACAGAATATCCATGTTTTCGGTTCTTGCTCGTGCCACTCTGGCAAGTATCCCGGAAATTTAGCGTAGGCACATCACGCCGCATTTGGCACGCCTGATCGAATGTCAGCCCACTTCGTGAGAAACCTGCTGAGCAACCAACCTTCAAAAACCCCGCCGAAGCGGCCTAGAAAAGTGCTAGGTTTTCCGAAATAACATCTCTCCCAAGCTCCGTTACCTCAGACACCCAATTAGCCATGTCAAACCCGGACGAATCTTACAAGAGGCGCGTCCTGTTGTGTTCCACTGTCGGCGGTTTCACTCACGCAGCTCCTATTCTCGAACTCGGCACTGTCCTCGCGGCACGCGGTCACGAAGTGCACTTCGGAACCAACTCCGGCCAAGAGCACTGGGCGTCGACTTATTCATCTGTAACCCGCGTCCATAGCTTCGGCCCCGCCCTGCCAGAGCTGGAGGTCGAAGCACACTACGCACGCATGCGAAAATGGCGGCCCAGCGAAGGAGTCGGATCTATAATGCAATCCAAGTACCTCTTCGACTCTTGTTGGCCCAACGCTTACTTCTATCTTCGCAAGATCATGTTGGAACCGACTACTAGGCCAGACATGATTATCGCAGATTTCTTCGTTGAGGCAGCGGCAAAGGACATGATGATCGAGTTCAATGTACCCATTGCCATCATGTGGCCTCAAATGCCTTATCTCCTAGCGCCCGCGAGCTACATCCCGGGCCAGCCGGGCTTCCAGGTCGATTTCACTCCGACATCAGAGAATGCTACCATCTGGTCGCGCATTAAGAACGAATTGGTCTTGTTCTGGGCTCTTCCGCATATCACTACGTGGGCTCGGTGGACTCGGAAAATGAGAAAACGACATGGCGTCAGGCATTCAATCCCTTTGGCTTCCAAACCCAATCACATCGTTTTCGTCAACTCATTCTTTGGCCTCGAGCCTGCGAAGGACTTGCCTCCTTTGATAGCCCCTGTTGGACCGGTCCTCAGTGATGAGTATCCTCAGCTCGATGATATTTACCAAACATTCCTGGAATCCCACGACAAGACAATCTACATCGCTCTCGGTACCCATATCACACTCCCAGTTGCGGACCTGGAGAAACTCCTTCAGGGCCTCATCATGGCTTTAGATGCTGGTCATATAAATGGTGTGGTATGGTCTATTAGACACTCATCAAGGAAGAACCTTGATAAATTAAAGCAGCTTGTACGAGCAGATGGAAGTAGACTCTCAGTCGACGACATTTTTAACGAGATGAATCCCGACTTCTTGATCCCGTCCTTCGCCCCTCAGCGGGCGATTCTAGAGCATCCCAACACTAGAGTTTACCTCACTCACGGAGGTAGTTCAAGCGCAAACGAGACCCTTTTCCATGGAACCTCGGTTCTTGTGATGGGCTTCTTCTTTGACCAGCTTTCTAACAGTTCGAAGCTCGTCGAGGCGGGGGTCGGACTGGCCATGGACAAGTTCGACTTCACTCCCACGGAGATGGCTTACAAGATCGCCCAAATCGTCTCTGACACGGATGGGTCATTCAGTAGGAATGTTGAAAGGATGAGAGGTATAGCGAGAATTTCCTCACGGCGCAAGCATCTCGCTGCCGACATCTTTGAGGAGGTCCTTTGTGACCACAACCTGCGTTTTGAGGATAGTACGGAGCTCCGTTCGATGCATCTTCAGACGGCAGACATGAGGATGCCTATATGGAAAGCTAGAAACTGGGACTTGTGGGCTGTCTCGATTTCTGTGGTAGCGATTGGGAGCACAGCTTGTTTTCTGGGGTTCAAGCACGTTCGGCAGTCTGGCTTCGGAGTATCTGGATACCTCGCAGGTGCGATACAGCGATTGAAAATGGGCTAACGAGCTGATGAGGGGCTTTTAACCAACTCGTATACTAGACCATAAGCGGTCTCGAAAGAGAGGAAAACAGGATTGCTTCTCGGTTTTCAAATTGCAAGGCTTGTAGTTTTCTAGAACAACAAGATGAGTGGTGATACACCAGTAGAGTGGTATGGATGGTCTCTCCAGAAGATCCCAATTGATATGAGGATGAGTGAAAGAAGGTGAGAAAGGTCGCCAAAAACCCCCACTCATTTGGCCTGATGCGACTTATGTAATAAGAATTCATTAGCTGCCAATAGATTGATTACGTAATATACTTGGAGCTCCGAATCCATACCTTCCGCGCAAGGAATTTTTTTTCTACCCACCTCTCTCGCTTCTCTCGACCTGCTCTCAACTTCATTCTTTTTCACCATGGCAACAGTCAGAGACAGCTTCCTCGACCTCGAAAAGCATCGTTTGCAATTAGAGGACAATATTGCAAAGCTGCAAAAGGCTTTGCAGCACTGGCAAAAATGGGACGCAGAGTATGAGTCCTTGAAAGAGGAGATCGAGTCTGTTCCCCAACCTGCCAGTCGAGAGGACCTCGCACGCATTCGCAGAGACTTTGAGGGCGAAGTTGTCGACAAGAAGGAGATAAACGACCTTTTTGGCCGGATTGATCTGAAGCCTGCCGAGCAGGTCATCAACCTACTGTCGCGTCGCATCGACTACGTGTCAAAGAACATCGAGACACTCGAGAAGCAGCTTGAGTCCGCCGAACAAAAGCATGCGGCTGCCAGTGTTGTTAGCAACCCAGATGTCCGGGATGAGGACGGTCTGCCTATAACGGAGATCATTGAGGAACTTGACGAGGAGGGCAACGTCGTGTCCAGCCGGTTGCAGCGACCTGGCGACTCGAGCGCTCAGCTCAAAGAGATTCTGGAAAAGGCAGGCGTCAAGGACATCCCCTCTGGCAAGCCTCGGGAAACATTGGAGAGCGATGCAATTGTCGAAGATGTCACCGATGAGCCTCCTGCCAAGGCGCTTGAGACAGCTGCGCCCGCCGAGCATGCGACTCTTGTGGAGGAGCAGGAGCTCAACGCCAAAGGTGACGACATCATTACTTTGAAGAAGTCTGTGTCTTTCGCCGAGGACACAAAGCCACCGACACAGCCGCAGCTGTCAAGGACTGCTCAGCGGGTCGAAGAGATCATGGAGACCGCGAAGAGTCAGGAAGATATCAGCCGTCAACCACCTATCATCCCCGAAGGCGAATCTGAGGAAGATGCCTTTCTCCGCCGGGAGATGCTCAAATACGGCATGGAAGAGGTCGGAGCAGTGGTGGCCGAGCTGAACCTGGAGGAGGGCTCTGGCGACGACGATGACGACTGGGAGTATGAGTACTCTGACCTGGACGAGGACGACGAAGAGGATAAATTTGGACGGTCCAAAACCAGCGTGCTCGATGATGACTACCATCAGCGGATGCTGGAGCTCGAGAAACGACTTGGAGTACAATCTCGCTTCACCGAGAAGGCCGAGCAAAAGGGTGAAGATTCAGATGACGACCAGCAAGGCATCGGTCGCATTGTTGTAAGCCACGGCGACAAGACCAAGCCGACCGAAACTGTGAAGCCGTCGCCTGGTTCCGCTTCGTCCATCCTGCGCACGTCCTCGCCGACAGATGCGGAAGACAGCAAGAAGACTGTTCGGTTCGCTCAGAGCCTGGACATTGCCTCCGAGACAGCGGCTCCGACAACGATTCCTGCATCGGTTGCGCCGCAACCCGCACCTGAGCCCATCGTGGAGCCACTGAGCGACATCGTCGAGCGCACTGGTCCTGCGAAGCAGACTGAGGTCAAGTCCACCCGGAAGGCGTCGCGTTTCAAGAAGCAGAAAGCGGCGCCGACTGTTGTTGATGACGGCTTCGTCCCAATGGGCCCGCGGGATGTGCCTCCACGATTTCTCGACCAGGACAGGCCAACAGCCCCGACGGGTCCTGAGGGAAGGACGCTCGCGGACGCGGTTGTCGAGAAGGAGATCAAGGCTCGCGACGAGGCCGCCTACGATGACGAGTTCATCGACCAGGATCTTGCTGACGAGTATCACCGACAACGACGGAATTTCATTCAGAAGCAAGGTGGCTTTTTGCAAGAAGACACGTCAGTGGTCCGGCCCCTCGACGAAGCTGATGGCGGTGAGCGGATAAGCAAGTTCAAAGCTGCCCGACTCTCTAAGCAGTAGACGGCCGGACCTGGGAGCGCAAAGGTATGTGACCGAATTTTCATTCGCTCTCCCCCCCCCCAATCATGATGACCAAGACAATTTATTATACAGTTATCCCTATCTCAATCTCATTATGTGGATATGGTTCTAGTTTCTGATTTTGGACACTCGCTCTTCATTACTATGACGTTTGTCACGAAGCCTGGCTAATTCATGCTTCAGTATTCATAGTGTTTGACGTTCACACAGCGCCGTGCCTGACCGCAATCGCCTCAACACACTATGCTAGGTAAGACAATTACTTTTCTTACCCTATCTTTCCCTTCGAAGTGATGACCAAGACAATTTTATTATACAGTTATCCCTATCTCAATCATTCTGTGTGGATACGGTTCTAATTTCTGACCTCGTTATCTCTCTCACTCTTGTTTGCAACCTATCAAGGAGATGTTTCGGCTAACAAGACGTTGCAGTTCTCAATCTAAGTGATCGCACCGGGTTGAGTCCGAGTGGCAACCCGTTGCCTGTCCCGATCTGTTCCTGCAACGCCATCCATTTGGACGTAAAAGGGTGGATAGAGCGGATAGAAAATGGACTGATAGAGGCCTTGTGATAGGTCTCGTGGTCGGCGATTCTGTAGTTCATGGATCCTGACGTGTTTTGCTTCTCAAACTTTGCTATTGTCTACTAATCATTACAGTCTTCTTGAGTAAATTGGTTTTGAGTTGCCGGTTCGCTTTTGCCTCGCCTGTCATCAGTACGGACCGCTTCTCAATCTGACAATTGATGGGCTGCAGCTTTCAATCTGCTTCACCATTACTAGCGGATCCAAGAGCAATGGCTCTCACACGGGCTCTCTGACGCCATAACCCTCAGCTTTTGCTCCTCCGTGGTTTCGGCGATTCGTTTCACCCTTGACATTCTCGCTCGTCAAAAGCAGTTAGATGTGTTTAATACAAGATGATTATCAATCTCGAATCAAATCCCGCCTCGTGAAATTTTCATTTGTACGCAAAGTGAACCACGAACTCGCTTGATATCTGTTTCAATTTCCATAGGCAACGAGCCATCTAGCTGATCTTGGCGTTGCTGAAGTCCATCTCGGGGTGCTCGGCCTGGAACTTCTTGAGGATGTCAAACTTCTTCTGCTCGTCCGACGTCGGCAAGCCTTGCTCCTTCTGGCGCTGATCCCACATCATCTTTTCGACCATGCCGCGGGTCTCGCCGTCGAGGTCCGACAGCTTGCTCGTGTCAGGGGTGATCTTAGAGACGTCGATCTTGGGCGCCGTCGTCACGACGTGCGCCCACCACTCCATCTTGTTGACCTTGTCGAGGTGGATCTCGACCGTCTTGGTGCCGTCCGAGGCCGAGGCGAGGGTCCAGGTCGAGTCATCGACGATGATAGGGTGGGAGAGATCGCCCTGCTCTTTGTGTTAGCTTCTTGCCCGAGGTATCATGCTCTTACGGGAGCATGGTGGAGCAGAGGGCAGACTGACGGTGATGATGGGCTCCTGTCCCTTGACGCCGGCCGAGATCTTAGTCTTCTTCAGGTCGATGACGAGGTCCCTGCTCTTGTAGTTCCCAGGGACGCTGAAGGTGATGTCGACGTCGGCGATGGTCTGCTGCCACTTGTACGGCAGCGCATTCTGCTCCTCGGCCTCCTTGGCGCGGGCGGCGGCCTCCTCGGCGGGGGTGAGTTCTGCGCGGACGGCCGTCAGCAAACGCCCAGGAAACCGGCTGACCTTGAACTGGGACGTTTTTTGGGAAGGACCTTACCGGGCTTGTCGTTGTCAGCCATGATTCTGTTCTCGCTTTGACGTTCTGTGTAGGTCGAAGGCAATGGAAACAAGACCAGAAGGCTGACGGAATTCTTGGAGGGGTAGCTGCGAGACCCCTGCCCTTTCCCTGCATCGAATCAGGCAGCTACAGCCAATCAGAATCGCTTAATAAATCCTTCCGTCAGCCTTGCACGTTTACCTACCTCACTTGACGCGATATCTCCAGATACTCCTGTCGACTTTCGTCCAGCAAGCAAGAGCTTCGCCTCTCGACCCCGTCGAAAGCAGCAACCTCTCGTCTGGCATTCCGTCTTTCTAATGCCGCCCTGACCAACTCGTCATCCCACCCTCAATTCGTCCATCTTCTGTTACGACATCACCGTAAACCGCCCATCATGGCAACCCGTCGCGCCTCTAACACCGCAACCGCGGCGCCCACCTCGACGAACGACATTTGCCCCGTTTGCAAGACCATGCGCTATTTGAACAAGGACCTCGAGTTCCTCATCAACCCGGAGTGCTACCATCCAATGTGCGCAAATTGCGTCGCGCGCATCTTCTCCGACGGCCCCAATCAGTGCCCCTACGCCGGCTGCCACAAGACGCTGCGCAAGAAGGGCTTCAAGTCGGCTTACTTTGGAGACCTCACCGTCGAGCGCGAGGTCGACATCCGCCGGCGCGTCGCCGCCGTTCTGAACAAGGTCGAGGACGACTTCGAGACCCTGACGGACTTCAACGAGTACCTCGAGTGGGTCGAGACCCTGACCTTTGACCTCATCTCCGGCACCGATGCAGATAAGAAAGCCGCCGAGGCGAAGCTCATCGAGTGGGAGCAGGCTCACAAGGCCGAGATCGAGCGCAACCGACGCCTTGCAAAGGAGTCAGAGGCCGAGCGCGTCGCGCGCTTCGAGGCGGAGAAGGAGCAGGCCAGGATGCGGCGCATGGAGGCGATGCAGGAAGACGCGGCGGAGAAGCAGAAGGAGCAGCGGATGCGCGAGGATATGCTCAACGGCTTGGCGAGCAGTGACGCCGGCGAGGCGAAGCAGACGCTGAACCGCGTGCTCCTCAAGAAGCGCGGCCAGAACCGCCTCAACTCCGCCGTTGGGACCCTCTCGGACGCGACGTCGGCGCCGGGGCTATCGATCCGCGGCCTCAAGCAGCAGAAGAAGCGCGTGCTGGAGGAGAACAAGCCGTACGACCCCTTTGGCGGGCTCAAGCTCGACATGGAGAGGTACACGATGGGGCCGCCCGAGGAGTACCGCAACCACTGGGTCGACGAGGCGAGAAAGAAGGACGACATCGTCGTGGGTGGCTACAGTACCGACGAGTATCTCAGCCGGGCTATGTTCGAGGCGTTTTCCGGCTTGGCTGTGTTTATTGAGGACGAGAAGGGTCCCGAGAAGGTGGCCACTGCCGAGGCGCCCAAGTAGCGAGTACGGGCCAGACAACGCAAAGGATGGACGTGGACGACATCTTCTAGGCATTTGCCTGCCGTCTTATCATATTGGTTCCGGGATAACATGGGTTGCATAGCGAAGGCGTTTGGGCTTTTTTGGGCAATGGGATAGGGTGGGAATGAATGTTTAGATGGCAACTTCAAGGGCGACCGCTCACTTTCATCACGCAGGGCACCAGCAGCTATTGAGCCAAGGGATCTCTCCTGTATGCAAGAATTACATCTTAAGTATGCTCACTAGATAATACATTTTTTCAAACTCTTGCCTGGACGATTGCCGGTCTTCACCAGTCCCATCATCGAGTCGTTGAGCCGTATTTGTGTTTGTGATAGCCCCTTGCCGTCTAAGCATAGTTAAGTGTACAAGCAAAACCCTGGTGAACGCCACGCTTTGATTCGAAATACTGATATAAGTTGCCTCGTTGGGTCGGTGCGATGTATTTGGGACAGCTGTCCGTGTAGTTGGAGGCATTTACTATTATGTCTGCCACGGGCTCTGCTGGATGGGCCGTGGGAAGACAGGGACCGTTTCAATGTTATCCAGACCGCCACCAATGACCTGCTGATTATGTTGCCAACCCATACCGGTGTGGTGGTTGACAAAAGCACCTTGGCGGAAGGGGTTCGTGGTTCCTGTCGGCTGTGGGGCAAGGGCGCCAGAACTAGTGGCAGGCCGTTGCTGTTGTAATTGAGACCCGGTGAAGTTTTTGGCGAAGGGATTGGTGCCCGTCATCATAGGTTGCAATGGAGCAATCGTCGGGGGCTGCTGCTGCTGCTGCGGCTGCGGCTGGAACGGCGAATTGTCAGGGGCGGGAGAGAAAGGCTGCTGCGCCTGTGGCGATGATCGGGCGAAGGGGTTTGTCGACTGCCTCTGCGGGTTGGGACTTGTCGTATTGGAGAAGGCGGTGTTAGTCGACATTCCCGTTTGCTGTGCCATCAACATAGATGCACGGAAGGGGTTTGTGGTCTGCTGTCCGCTCTGGGGACTCAGCATGCCTGTGTTACCAGTCGGGAAGCTTGCCACCGAGTCTTGAGGTATTGAGCCAAGTGTACCCGGCTGGAAGCTTGGCTGAGGCGTGAAGCCGCCGAATCCAGCCCCGGTGAAGCTGGGTTGCAGCGGCTGTGGCACCTGTTGCTGCTGCTGTTGCGGCTGTTGCGGCTGACCGAACGGATTCGTGCTCTGCGGCTGGTACGGGTTAGTTCCAAAGCCTGTTTGTTGCGGCACAAACCCAGTTTGCTGCGGTGCGAAGCCATTCTGCTGGAAACCGGTGGGTTGCGGCTGGAACGGGCTGTTGGAAGCGAAACCAGTCTGCATAGGCATTTGCTGCTGCTGCTGGTGTTGCTGGGCGTTGGGAGCCATCGTCGTCTGATTCTGTTCAATGGAATCGAAGAAGTCGATCAGGTCCGGCGCAGGACCCTTAGCAGTCTCGGTTTTCGGTTGCGACAACCCATTGGTGCCGGGGAAAGGGTTGGTAGTGGCGGCAGCAGGCTTAGAATCGAACGCGCTGCTTGATGATTTAGAGGTACCCCCCTTCCCATTTTTCTTGGCCTGCTGCTCGGCGATAAACTGTCTCCGGTTGACTTCGAAGTCCGGGTCCCTCAAGTATTCCTCCAGCTGTCGACCCAGATTGACCGGCGCGTGCTTCAACTTGGGAACCTCGACTCTCGTTTGATGTTCGTATTGCCGCGCAACGCTAAGGTACTGTACGACAAAGTCCGTCTGCTTTGTAAACGTGCGGTAGATGGCCATTGCCCTCTCGGCGTCGACTTTCGACATTTCAAAAAAGGTGCCTATAGATGTTAATCACCATCGCAGGCAAAGTGGTTTATCCAACTTACCAAGAATATTAATCATTCCCTGATTTAGAGCCTGGAAGAGAGCCAGTAGGTCCAGCACGAGCAGCCTGAAGACGGTAACTGTGATTTCGTTCTCGATTTCGCCCTCAAGTACCTGCCTAGGGTCAGCAGCTGTCGCATTCGGCGGCAGTGAACGCGAAACTCACATCGCATTTCAACAGCGCCGAAATCTGAGATTGAAGGATTTCTGTCTCCCGGAGGAGGCCTTTATCCACCGAGAGGTTCTCAAGCCTCGATTCCTTGGTTCGGACCCAATCGCACTTCGTTTCTCGGTAGGCTTTGGCTCTCGCGCTGAGGTAGGCGGCGTAGTGCCGGATGTTCCGACCTTGAGTCTGGGCTGTATTGTTTCGTCAGCATTCAACCATGGTCGTGAGGTACTGTTTAATCGCCGGAAGAATAGACTGACCATCGGTGAAGCTGCTGATAGCGAGCGTGTTTGGATGCCTCGATAGGAAGGAGAGCGTGACATCGGGCGAGCCTTCACGGATCATCAAGTGGACGGTAATTAAGCTCTTGAAGACGACGGTCCATGTTGAGTCTCGAAGACGAAATTGCAGGGCGCGGAAGACCTCACCCACACCAGCCTCACCGGCGTGTGTCGCAACAAGAATGTGCTCGATATACTTGGTCTTGGGCGGTGCAGCCTTGGAGATGAAGTTAGCCACATGGCTGGGAGAAACGCGCTAAAGGTGACGGTATGACCAGAGACTCCCTTCAACCGACCTTTATCTTGGTGGCCCCCTTGACCGATTTCTCAAAGGAGCTCGACATTTCGTCGCTGTGTCGAAGCGGTCTGCGCAGGTAAGAATCTCGTGGTAATCGGTGAGCTTAGCGACGGAGAGAAAGCTAGTTGTCGGCGGCGGACCGGACGAAAGTCGCACAGAAACTGGTCGAAGAAACCGGCCGTCACGGGCCTCGATGAAGTATCGCGGGCAAGCTGATGCTTTTGACGGAGAGACCAAGCCGAACGAGGTCACGGACTAAGTGAGGTGCGATTCGGGTCGTTGGCGACAGCAAGGAGAAGTATCGGGTACGGGGTGCGACGCAGGTTGCAGGCCAGGGAAACCCTCAACTCGGCGAAATTGGGCCCCGACAAGCTTCAATGCAGGAGGGACGGTTCGGATCCGGAGTTTGGGCCTATGGCCATGACAGGGCGCCGAGGCGGTCGCAACGGTTGATTTCGATTAAGAATACGGATTTGGATATCGTTATCGTGATGTAGGCCTGATTGCTTCGTTGGGTAGGCGGGAAATGAAGGACGGACAGCGTCAGTGTTGACGTTGGCCACGTTGGTTGGAGGAGGTGGGATTGGGTGGAGGAAGACGGGCCACGGTCTTGATTTGGAGAGGTCGGCTGGTCGGGTTTGGGCTGGGCTGAGCCTACGTAAGGCGACCGACCCTGTTGCTGTGATGGAGGAAGCGGGAGATGGGCGGTAGCGGTGGCGGTGGTGGTGCTCGCCGACATGTGCTTTTAGTGCGAATCGCCCAGGTGTTTCTCACTCAGTCCCGTACAGTCTCTTTCTGTCTCTCGGCATTGGCTCCAACAGGTTCTCTCGACAGAGCTGCGCCGCTGCAATCATCAACAGGC
>JAIMZG010000842.1:0-17445 GCA_020466075.1 Colletotrichum coccodes
ATTGCTTGTCAGTATTGCGCTGCATGTCCATGGTCCAACGAGTCGTGCTGGAAAGCGTGGGGGGGGGGGGTGTGATCCAGGGTGGCCCCGGCCATGTTCAATGTCCTCGTCGATAGCTAAAAGCAGTCTTCGCCTGTGGCGGTGGTGAGCTATGGAGAAAACGCTACGCGTAGGAGTACCAAGCTTGCAGAAGATTCAACTGAGCGGAAGGAATCCCGTCTAGATCTCTGGACGGGAGTGGGGGAAACGCTTGAGGAGTCCAGATGCTGACTGGGGAAAGCTGCGCAATGCCGCATGATGGCGAGCCAATTGCCATGTGCGGGATGATGCCTCCAATAGCGAGGATGACCCATGTCTGCTCTTGATTTGCGTGTCTTGAGCGGAGTGAACACCCAAATGTTCGTTAACGAAAAAGGCTTGGGGTGGGCATTGCGTGATGGCAGCCATGGGATTGCGACAGACCTTTGGGCCGACGTAGAGACAATGGCCAATCAGATAACAGCGTAAGAAACAGCCCGCGTTGAGTGCCAACCTCTTGGACCGATTGCGTAACTTGCGCCTAGATATTTGTTAGCTCGATCGTTCATTGAACTTACTCACGGTTCAGATCTTGGCTTATCCTTTAATCTTGATAGGTGTTCGCGTAAATCTTATCGACGACTGCCGTCGGACACGAGAAGCTCAGAACGCAACATGGTTGAGTTGGGTTGAACATTGATCCCTCGCGTGGCAAGCGGATCAACATTCCGGGGCACAAAGAACATTGCCCCACTCGATGATAATTATTGGACGTGGCAATGGTTCAAACGAGCCTGGTGCTATTGATTTCATTCCCGACTTCATGCAGAAGTTCGTTCACAAACGGACGGCGGGTGCCCCCTTTCAACGGGGCCTTGACATGAAGCATCTGTTGACTACACAGTCGGCTTTTCGCGAAGACATAGTGCATTCATTTCATTCGTGATAAGCTGAAGTTCAATATGACTCCAGCGTCCTGTCTCGAGTAGTTGTGCAGTTTCAGCCACTGCTTGAAGCCCCCCCCAGCCCAACATTTATAACCGTACTGGTTTCTGATGTACACGCTACAACCAACCGCTCGCCGCCTGCAGCTGCTCTAACCCTTAAAAGGGGTCTCGTACGGCCGTTCGGCCTGTGGAGTGATTCTGGCCAAGTGCCTCCGCGAACCGTTGTTCCAATCAATCAGAGCAGAGTGCTGGGTGACACGGTTGTCCCAAACAACGACGGTGCCCTCCTCCCACTTGACACGGGTATGGAAGTCGGCACCCCACGCAATATGCTCGTAGAGGAACTTGAGCAGAGCATCGGACTCTTCCTTCTTGAGGCCAACAATCTCACGAGTGACTGATGACAAGGTCAGACGAGACGACTAGAGCGGGTAGCTTGAGCGGGAACTTACACTGAGGGTTGATGAAGAGGGCCTTCTCGCCCGTAACGGGATGTGTGCGGACGATAGGGTGGGTGTTGGCGACAGGCTCGCGGCGCTTGATGCTGCCCTTGTTGACGGAGGCGGCGACCTGCTCGATGCCGGAGTGAACTGCTTGCAGGCCGTGAAGTCTCTCCCGGAAGAGGGGGCTCAGTCTGTTGTACGCCTCGGCAGCATTACAGAACAGAGTGTCTCCTCCCGTCTCGGGCTTGTCGAGGATGTAGAGGAACGTCGTGCCTGGTGGCTGCTGCTCGTATGAGACATCAGAGTGCCATGCGATGGAACTCGTTCTGGTGGCAAAAAACTTCTCGGCCGACTTGTCACCTGCTGCACGATGGACGAGGTGAACTTCGGGATAGCCCTCGGGGGATCCCGAGGTCGGATGGATGTGGTGACGGCCGAAGTAGCCGCCAAACTCGAGGGCCTTCTCGATGGGCAGGTCGGCAAAGTCTTGCGCGCGGAACGCGACGACCTTGCGCTCCGCAACGAAGCGGGCGAGCTGGTCACGGCCGGCGTTGCTGAGCTTGCTGAGCTGGACCCCTCTGACTTCTGTGCCGATCGAGGGCGTCAGGTCCGTCACCTGAGCCTCTTTGGGAAGAAGGTCTGGGTAGCTTGGGTCTGCGTCCTTGCCGTGCTCGTAGTGCTGGAAGGGTTGCAGGGGAGGGTATTTCTGCTCGGGGTTCCACGTAGGAAGGTAATGAGGGTACTATGTGGACTAGAGTCAGTTTCCCGTGCCTGGTTGCCAGATGTGAAGAGTTGGGAAAATTCAGGCAAACCAGCCTTTGCGCCTTTGTGGCCATCGCCTCCCTTGGACTCAGCATCCTTATCATACACCGTAGGAGACAGCTCCTTATAGTCACCAGAGCCGTCGGCGTACAACCGGAGGTTGTTCACTGGCAAGTTAGCTGGGTCGGTGACGGTGGTAGTTGCAGTCGCTGAAGGTGCCATTTTGTCTGACTTTGTTTCTCCCGGTTTGCTCGTCTCAAACTAGGCTATCCGTATACACGTCCGCACATGCGAAACCCACGTCACGCCCTCGGGCTTATATAGACTACCCCTCCAAAAGCCATCAATGTCGGACTGTATCCGATGAGGGGCTTGTCCAGAATGATTGCATGCTGGCAAGGATTCGATTGCGTCGTCCCCGCGCCCCTCCTCAAATAAACCCCCAACAGAGCCGGCCGATGCGGTCCCGATCACTGGATCAAAACACCATAGTATCATTGGTCTTCAGCAGCATATGGGACGAACGGGCAGAGCGACGGATTTAGTGACTGGGGGAGGATGACGCCATTCATATTGAACGAGAGCAGTTAAATGGTGGAACACTGAGGCACCGTCAAAGACGGCGCTGATTAGCAATGGTGGTTGCGATGTTGCTATCTGCGGCATCGAGCACGCAATCCGCTGATTGCGACTCAGTGTATGTTGGACGACCCCGCACTCTGCACAACAAGTCAGCATCAGGTGTGTTACTTTTTGCCTTCCGGAAATTTTAAGCGCTGTGGAGAAGAAATCGCCCTATCTTCTCTTGATACGCCTCGGCTCTTAGGAAACTGTAGCTGAATGGATAGCTGGCGAGAGAGGTGGCGAAGATGAAAACAGAGAGTATTGGCACGACCATCGTGAAGGTCTCATAGCCAGGGACCAGCTCCGCCTTATGCGGAGTAAACGGCCAAGCCTTCATCACTTTAAGTGATCCGTGGTACAGATCGGGGAGTCGGTCGGTAGTCGGTCAGGCAGCCGAATGGGGAGTGATTGAGGTGTGACATTGTACCGTAGCTCCGGTCTCCTCCGGACCCGAAATCGGAAACCACGTCGGACCTTGCCTCGGGCGGAGACCTACATTGTGTTTCTTTCGGCCCCGGTAGCAAAAACATGCCACGACTATTCCCAGCGCGTTATTATCTACACATAGTGCATTGTCGAGTGTCAGGCGGAAGACTACGAGAGGCTCTGGCTTCTCATCTCGCAATCAGTCCTCCATGGAGAGATGAAAAAACTCTGCCGTCTCTTGCAGACATTCAGACAAGCAGTGTGAGAAGATAACGGAATTAAGTTCATGATAAGGTAGCGTTGTGTCCTGACAAGGAAGGTTCGAGTGACCCGAATGTCTTGGTAGCTAGCTATCACTGAGTGAGCACAGAAACCATTTCAAATGGTAACTTGGAAATAGATCCATCGTATTACACCGTGTTCGTCCCAGACTTTCATGATCGGTTGTTGCTGTAAAGCTCAGTTGATGGACAAGCCCTTTTACATTGAGCTCAGCGAGCGAAACAACTGCGCCGAAACAATGTTTTTTCTACGTGTTCTACACACGGCGATGGTTTCTCTCACCACCTTACAATCAATGCAACTTCTTCATCAGAATGCCCGGCTGGAATCACCTCCACAATTGTTTTGGCCTCTTCATCTTCCCCGTCAACCCGGGAATAGGTTGAGAATCCACGTTTGGTGGCAGCATCGGCCATAAATTCACATCGCTGGCGCCGCTTGAACTATTGGACAATACGCCGCCTCTAAATGAAGCTGTGATTAACCATTCAGGGTTCGAAAAGTCAAAAGACGGGAGCCCTCTCCATCCTTTCGTCCTCAGCCCTTCTATGGTCACGGCTAGGACCACCAATGCGTTCAGCACCGCAATAGCGACGACGTAGATCTTTTCTCCAATCACAAACACTCCTACCGTTACTTCCGCGTGGGCCGATTCCGAGAAACCGCCAGCCATCAACTGCGCAGCTCCGTAAGCCGCCAACATAGAGTCAGCCATGGCAGTGATGGCGTTCTCCAGTCCACGAAGGGTCGCTTCGCTCTCCGAAACTGTGCCATTCTCGTTGGAAGACATGTTCCACGCCACAATGCTCGAAAGAAACGCATTCCCGAGAACGGACTCGTAGAAGCTAGTCAGGTCGTTGGAGATGAGCTCGAACTGTCTGACAACAGTCCTTGTCAAGTTCCGTTCGGGGTCAAAGTCTTCAACGTTGCCCACCGGAGATACCGTAATATTCCTTCCCCTCGTTCCAACCGAGACATTGAACAGAGTGGGCGTGAAGTTGACGGTGCATTGAGTGGCATTGAGAGCCAAGTAGCTCTCGCCTGCTGCGATTGAGATGTAGCGACGGGGCGACTCTGAGCTGTGCGCCACACCGACAGCCACGATTGGTTTAGAGTCGTGGCCGATGTATTCGGAATATTGTTGGCTTCCTACGCTGTCAGGAAGGAAACCTGTAACAGGGAATATTCTACTTGAAGACCCGCTGTCAGTTTCGATGCCGAAATTCATGCTTTTGTTGTAACGACAAGCCACATGGGCTGTGTACCCAGCCTCTTGAAAGCGGTAAGCAGTCGCCGAGGATCTGTTGCTGATAGCCGTGTCTTCAATGCCAACAGACGAGCCAACACCATATGACCGGCCCTCATAGATGTATTGTGTGTTGTCAATCTTTGAATGCCTCCGAACTGACTCATCGGAGGTTGTCGCCGACGCCCCGGATGCGATCAAGCTTCCCAAAAGCTTGACGCCGACTGAGTAGGTGAAGAGGCCTTGCTTCGTAGTGATCGACGGGCCTGATCGCGAGATCTCAGACGGGTATTCTTTGATGAGCGTTGTGTTCTTGAAGGAAGGAATGTCGATAATCTCCTGCACAATAACGGTGCTTCCAACGGGTGTCATTGCTCCGACCCAGAGCGCTGAGAGGACCGGACCTATCGAGCAAAAGGCGAGGATCGGGAGAAGGAAAGAAGGCCGCAAGTCCCACTGTATCCGTGGGATTCCAAGATTAACCCATCCCTTGAGGCTCTGTGTTGTCGATGCGCCACTGTTGAAGAGCGCCAGTCTTGAGCCATACTGGATGAGGATGGCAATTGTTGAGGTTTGTATCAGCGCCAAGAGGTATGCAACAAGTTGGATGCCGGATTGAATGACGGCGCGTTTTGATGTAATCGTCGCAAACGATGACTCGTACCATGAGCCGTTAATGGTCCATTTTCGGTTGTCTGCGACGATGAGCGCAGAGCTCAAACCTGTCGTAATGACCAAGCAAAGCGGGATTGCCCACTTCTCCCAGCAGCCGACCACCTTTCGCCGCCCAATCTCGGAAACGGAAGTTTCTGCTGCTGGTTTCCCCATCTTTTCCTCCATGTCTCGAAATATTCAAAACGTCACTGAGAGCCACCAAGTCACTCAAAAATATCGATAAATCATGAACACGCCGAAAAATCAGAGTTGCGAACCGCAAAGGCTGGCCGCACCACGATCCTGCTGAGCGACATCAGAGAAGCGAATATAAGCTGCATAAAAACAACCCCTTGTGTCCTCCTGAAATTTGAAAAGTTCCCCCGAGTCAACCAACAGCATCCAATAATAGAAGTCGAGACCAGTGTCATCGTCTTGAGTTCAGCCGCTCGCCCAGTGAACAATCAAGGCATGCTGTTTGCCGCCCAGGAACAAATCCTTGATCGCACCCATGCACCCACTACCCAAAATTATGCATGTGTCTTTGATTTTCGACCATCAGCTAATGATTCATCGCAGCCTTCGGGTAGAGAGGATGCCGTATTTGCCGCCCAAACGACTTGATAGGCGCGAGGCAGCTGTGTGCTCTTACAGCTGCGCGGCAATCATACCACCACGGTCAAATGCCCAGCCATTCTCATTAATTCTTATTGAGGGCAGTCTCTTCTCATGCGGCCCGGCCTGTGGTCATAAAGCCATTCCCAGACTCATTCTCAGAAGGCAAAGATGGACCTGGAACATCTGAAAAAGCCTAGCGTCTTATGAATTCATCCTCATGGCCGCTTGCCGCCTGCCTCTTGTCGTGGCCAACATTGACATTGCGGGATATATCGCCCATGCCACATCGGAATGCGTTTGGTGGCCCTGCTTTATGGAGCCTTGAATCGACAAGACACACATTCTTCGACCAATTCTCGCCGATGGGTTGTACCGTGGCATTCAAATAATCAGTTCACTTGGAAAGGAGGTTCGTCCATTATTTGGCTGTAAAAGAATTATAAGTTACATGCGGCAAATGCCCCGGGTATTACTGCGTTAACATCGACATGCGCCTTGTACTAATCGTTATTGCTTTTCTTCATGGCAACTCTACCCGACTGTTGCTCGTTCTGTTTGCTTTAGGCCACTCGTTTCCGCTATGAAAATCCCTTGTTTGCACAGGAGATGAGCCGTACACCTCCACTGGCCCTTTGTACGACTCAGCTACTCCTCTAGATTGGAAGCGCATGTCGTTATCCCCGTACTGGGGTGGTGCGCTGTTTCGGATCGAACCCTCTCGGGCCTGGGATCCGCGACGCCGGCAGAAGAAGATGACTGTGCCAATGATTGACAGTGCTAACGCCGCAGCCCCAGCAGCAATTCCTGCTTTGGCTCCGACCGAGAGCTCAGTTGTAACTTGAACACCGTCGCTTGTCGTTGCACTGGGACTAGCAGTACTGGTTTGCATCGGAGGCTCCACTGGTGTTGTGCCGTTGGCCTCGTCAACGGTGAGGACTTTCCATACACCTTTCCAAGACTCCTCCCAGTTGTTGTTGCCTGCCTTGATCACCGTGTCTTCTTCAGCAATGGACAAGACGCTTGGTGAAAGCTGGATGTTTGGTCCGGGCGCTTGGGCGAGCCACCATTTGGACTGTCCCCAGTTGGCCCCAAGAAACGCGTCTTGTAAGAAGGCTCTTCCAAGATTGTATGATCCTCTACTGCCGGTGAAACATGGAAAGTATGGGCTCGGTGAATCGACCAGGGGCTCGGAAAGCGTCAAATTAAGGTGGGTGAAAGGCACTCGGATGGTGAGGGTCTTCGTATTGGAGTCGGTGAGAAAGGTGAAGGACAGCGTCGATGCGGACGAGACAACCTGGCTGTACTTTGGCGATTCGATATCCCACAAATACAAGCCGAGGCTGGCATCGTAATTGACAGGGAGATGGGAGACAATGTTGTCGCAAGTCGACTTTGGCAGGGTAAGGTAGGGAGCACATCCATCGACCGTCACCCGCAAACCGTTGATGATGGAGTCGTTTCCTGCCGCGAGCAAGCCGTCTTGCGCAGTGAAACTGAAGGGGGACGCTCCTTGAATAACATCAATGTTGATATCCTTCAAAGTTACTGGGCTCTGGTTGAAGTCCTCGTTGGCTACAAGAACGTCTCCCACAAGTCGATTCTCGTCATATCCGCCGAACCAGAGAGATCCCGTTAAACGAGACGTGACTGATCCAATGTGCATGCTGAAAGAGTTTGATGGGGTCCAGCCATTGTACCAAAGCGTTCCTGGAACGAGGCTGGCGTTGATCGGATGCGTTTGTGTGACGAAGGACATGTTGACAGCATTTGGGGCCCCGATTCCCAAACAGCCAGCAAATCCAGGGTACCATTTCCCGTTCGGGTATACGAGCATTTGGCTCTCCACCAGTGTGAGACTGGTGTTGTGGATTGTGTGTTGATCGCCGCCCGGTGAATCCAGAATTATTCTATCGAGCCAGAATTCGGGGAGACCGCCCCGGATGTCCATACCGGCCATCCAGTCATATGCCGGCGGTCGATACTGGATTTGTGACGCCGAACCGGTGCCGTCCTGGAATGCCTGCGCTCGGTTATATGTGCCAGCCTTGGAAGCATAGCAGCCGTTGGAAGTGTTGAATTTACAATAATCGGTGCCGATGACAAAAGACTGATAAGTATGTCCTGGGTATAAAGCCACTCTCGAGTCCTTTCCGAGAGTGACCTCGACTGCTTGCCATGGGCCGTCAGGTCCAAAGGTTGCACCGGACCATTTCGCTTCGAACGGGGCCGGGGTTCGTGCTTGAACGAAGTTATCGATGTGCGAAAAGATGCAAATGATTCGTATGATTACTGAAACTGAAAATTCGATGGCCATGACCGACATCAACGGCCGCGAATGGCTCCGTAGAACGTGCTGTGACAATGTGAATGAGTATGATTAATACACGACAGAACAAGTGTGGACTGTATGAAAAGACAGGAATAGAGAAGAGGGCGGATGGGAAAGGCATCTTCGTTGCAACGTTAACACACGCCGTCCTATCTTACGCCTTTGTGGTCAAGGTTGATGTTGCTCTTGTTGGAACCATCGGACCACGCGGTATCTGTGCAACTCAAACGATTACTTCCAACAGCATCGCTTATGCAGGCCTCTGGATTGGTTAGGCAACCAGGAAGCGGACAAGTTCTGGCCTTGGTCCTGGTCATGCTAGGGGCAAACACACAGAAACCAAGCTGTATGGGCCTTGTTATCGCTGAACCGTCCAGTTGGTATCCAAGCAGATTGGTCAACTTCCGTTGCAATTTCAACATGGCCTTGACTCCAACAGCAAACAAACAATTTCGAGCACCCCGGCCTATTTTTGGGGCAGAATGCAAGTTGAATGAGTGCACACAGAGTCAAAAGACGGTCTGCAATTGAAAGAGAGTTTGATTCAGTTCGAGACGGACAAAACCGGTTTAACTCGTATCAGACAGATCCTTATCACTGGTGTCGAAAATCTGGCGCCGAAGCCTCGTTTATTTCAAGTATGACAGCACTCTCGCTCTAGTAAGATGCCAGATTTGGAACCCCCCTCAGCCGTTGGTGCCGTACGGTAGCCGCTGGCGACCCCCAAATTGAGTTGTCAGCCCCTTGTCATTGTCTGGACGCATTGGCAGCGCAGTCTATTGGCCTATTTATGAATCAGCCAATGCTGCCCGCATCCTGCAGCCCACACCACCGCAGGTGCCTACGTGGGAGGTGCTTATAAACCGTATTCCCAAACACCCGCACATTTCACCAGCTGCGTGGAGGGACCTAGACAATAAATCTCTTATCTTTCTTGCCGATGGTTCTTCAATTTTTCCGGCCCCGGTGGTCCTACGCCAAGGTCCCGGCCGAAGACGAGACCACCCCCGGATCAAGTTTGCCGCCAAAGGACCGGCCGAGCCTTGGCGAGGTCGTTGTTTCCAAACGGTTCAGATGGCTGGCTGGGGCTGTGCTCGGTGTGATTATCTGCGCTTTTGTCTTTCGCAATTCTGGTCGGATCTCGGTCATCAGGGCTTCATCGTCCTCGCCACCCCAAACTAAGACTGCGCCCATCGATAAGTCTGTAGTTGACCAAAAAGATGTCGACTGGTCACGCTTTGCATACGTTCAGTACGCCACGGATGCGCTGTATCTCTGCAACTCGGTTATGTTCTTTGAAAGACTAGATCACTTGCAGAGCAAACCGGACCGCGTCTTGTTGTATCCCTCCAACATGCTTGATCCTCATGCAACAGAGGGCGAGACAGACGAGGCCAAACTGCTCATCCATGCCCGGGAGCACTACAAAGTCAAGCTGGTACCAATAACTGTCCAACATAGGAAAGGCCATGATCGTGAGTTATCCCGCTTGACATTGCTGCTTACTATTCTGTGTAAGCTAACGTGGACTTCATTTCAGCTACATGGGCAGATTCCTTCACCAAGCTCTTGTCATTCAACCAGACTCAGTACGACCGCACACTCTCGATCGACTCAGACTCTACTCTGCAGCGGAACATGGACGAAATCGTCCTCCTCCCGTCCACTCCTTTAGTTGCAACTCGGGCCTATTGGCTCCAGGCCGAGGGGAAACCGAAACTAAACTCCCAGCTCATGGTCATTGAGCCAAGTGAAGCCGAGTTTGCTCGCATTGCTGCAAAGATGGATAGTGCTGGACCGAACGAGTACGACATGGAGATTATCGACAACTTGTACAAGGAGAGCGCCATGATCCTCCCTCATCGACCCTACGTTCTACTCACGGGCACATTTGGAAGTGATCATACGGATTGGTGGCTTGGAAACGATGAGGAGGTCTGGGATCCAGTCGCTGCCTACAACGAAGCAAAGCTTGTCCATTTCTCTGATTGGCCCAGGCCCAAGCCTTGGTTGACGGCTCCAGCGAACCTCGTTGAGCAGACGCAGCCCAGGTGTGTCATGAAGGGCGAGGTGGAAGACTGCTCGGCGAGAGAGATATGGGAGGGCTTCTACACGGACTTTCAAGCCCGTCGAAAGGTTGGTCAGCATTGCAAGGCTAAGGTCTCGAGATCTAACCTCACTGACATCCCCCAAGCAGGTTTGCGACGTGAGTCCCAGCGGGAAGTTCAACAAAGTCCGGCGACTATTGTAGGCGGGAATGAACAAGATCATGGTACAAGAATGTGCACATCTCTGTAAACGGATTACTTGGAGCCGGAGTTCGGAGTGAAGCATTTGAAATAGACAAGATGGTTCAGCGATCCTGCGTTTTGTTACCTACATTCAACGACTGGAACACGTTTTGGCCACCAATTGTTTTTGTCAAGCCCTATTGCCACATCGTTCACCGCGGGCTAGGTTCGTGCATTCCCCATCAAAACCCCGATAGTAAACCCTTCTAACACGGGGCATCAGCTGCAGTCTGGAAAGATGAAGACAGTCCAGGAACCACTGACAGAAACGGGCACTGTCGAAAGCTCAGCTCATCGGGCAGGTAAGGCCCAGATAACTAATTCGATCACTGTCGCGGCGACTCAGAGCTTAGACCTCTGTTGTGGACCGACCTGAGCCACTCGTGGCTGAGGGTCCTAGACGGCCACGGTCACGGGACCTGGGGGGAAGACGAGGATTTCAACCCGATAAGTCGCCTTGGAAGCCGGCTTCAGACCCCTTCTTCTAATCAACCACTTATGATTCAATCTCACTTCGCTGCGCGCCTTTAGATGGCACCATCACACTTACAGTCTTCTGGAAGGTTGCATTCTAATTGGCTCCCGTGGCGCCCGAGCTTATCCGTAGCCGTTCGTCTCTAGTTGCGGTTCTCGACATTGGCACGCCGGGTGCAGTGGACGTCGACGACGGTGTTCCAGTTCTCCGCGCTAGGGCGGCTATGTATCGTTAACGAAGTAAGGCTACACTGTTTGATGCCATTAATCGGGCGAACTCTAGATGGGTGACTATTGCTCGATCACCCTGTTCCCCTGGACAGTTCCAGTAAGTTGAAGGTGAGCCCTAGTGGCTGAACCGTCCCGTTGGTACAAGTTGCCATTGGCCAACCCCCCACCCCGCTGCAATCCTAGTCGACCTACTAATACCAAAACCTACAGTCCCGGAAGTCCCTCATCTTTGATCTCTGCGAAACGCACGCTCAAGGGTTGCTGAACAACCGACTCAGAAGATGCTGAGTTGGACGCTGTAGTGACTGCGGACAACAACCTGCTTCCCTTAAATGCATAGTACTGCTTTGATGTGAATTTTGTCCAAATCCATATTTCCACTTTTTACGCTTTTTGCTCCACATATGTATAAGCTACAAATCCACCGGGGAGGGATTTCCTTGCGAGACACTCCCCGAAGCTTCGTACGACGGTTCGCATGGGGGCAAAAGGCCCCTGCATAGGGTACCCACTCCTGTCATCACATGCCGGGGTCTAGGGCGGCGGCTGGATGCGTCGTCAAGTCATTTCATTGGCTCTTCGTTCATGTATCTCAACGACTTACCCACACAGCCCCCTATATATATATGTTAGCGGTAGGCGACCCGCGCAGGCACCAACGAATTTGTCGGTCGTGCTTTGTCCCTGGCTATTCTCTTTTGGTTGTCTTCAATGGCTATCCAATTCTTTCGCTCGCGGTGGTCCTACGCCCAGGTCCCCGCTGACAAACTGGCCAGTCCCGGTCTGTCTCCGTCAAAGGCCCGGCCGAGTCTATCCGATGTCGTGGCTTCGAAGCGCTTCCGTTGGGTGGCGTCTACCGTTGCTGGACTGCTTTTCCTGACCCTAATCGCCCATTATTCAAATCAGATCTCGGCCATACGGTCGGCTTCTTCCACGCCATCGCAACGAGATCATGAGGCGTCATCCGAAGCTAAGCCAACGACCGGCCAAATGAGTGTTGTCTGGTCTCGGTTTGCATACGTGCAGTACGTCACTGATTCGTACTATCTCTGTAATTCAGTCATGTTCTTCGAAAGACTGGAACATGTGCAGAGCAAAGCAGATCGCGTCCTGATGTATCCCTCTACTATGCTCGACCCCCAAGCTGCAGAGGGAGATACAGTTGATGCAAAGCTCCTCATACGCGCAAGAGATGTGTATGGGGCCAAATTGGTTCCTATAACTGTTCAGCATAGGCAAAGCGCAGATTGTAAGTTGGCCTTTATGAATTTAGTCTACTAAACCAGGAAACGTTGTGCTGACACCGATTTCCACCAGCAACATGGGCAGACTCCTTCACCAAGCTGCTTGCTTTCAACCAGACTCAATACGAACGTGTTCTGTCGATTGATTCTGACTCTACTCTCCTACAAAACGTGGACGAGCTTTTCCTTCTGCCGCCAACACCGGTGGCCATGCCTCGTGCCTACTGGCTTTACCCAGAGAAGCAGATTCTCTCCTCTCAAATCATGCTTGTACAGCCGAGTGCCGCCGAATTTGCCCGCATAAAAGCAAAAATAGACGGCGCCGGTAAAGATGACTATGATATGGAAATTGTCAATACCCTGTACAAGGACAGCGCCTTGGTTCTGCCTCATCGGCCTTATGACCTTCTCACGCGCACCATTGCCGGCGACCACGTAGAGAACTATATTGGGAACGACGACGAAGGTTTCGACCCGGTTGCACTCTACAACGAAGCGAAACTTCTCCATTTCTCGGATTGGCCGGTACACAAGCCTTGGTTGGATTCCCCGGCGGATCTTGTGCAGGCAAATCAACCCAAGTGCGTGGTCAAGGACGAGGTTGAAGATTGTGTCGCAAGGGATCTATGGCTCGGCTTCTACGATGACTTTAGAGCACGCAGAAAGGTTAGTACACAAAGCAGAGATGTTGCTAGTGGGCACCTCGTGCTAACCGACTTGTAGCGAGTTTGCGACAATCCCTCCGGCGGAAGGAAGAATAATGATAGGCGACGTTCATAGCTCTACGGCTGTTGTATGGAGCAAGGTAGTTTCGCTTGTGTATAGTGTCTGCGTATTTGAACCAGGGCCCGAGTATTTTGCTGTCGGATTCACCGAGTGCATAGGTAAGATAAAATATGTTGCGGAAACTCGTAGTTCAGCATCTTTACCTGTTTCTGTGTTCGTTCCTTGTCAACTTTCTTGTTCAAAACTACGCTAAATCCTTGCGGAAGCTCCAGCCGATTATAGTGGTCAATTCAGTAGTCTGTTAAAAGTTATTAATGATTGGTTACTTCGACGCCAACATCCACTTGTAACCGCCGAGATTCCTTCGCGTATCCTGATGTAGGTGGTTAGATCTCAAAGCCTCAAAAGTCTATAATTCAAAAAGAGAGCCGGCGCCTGTGCCTAGTTTGCCATATTCTTTCAGTATCGGCTTACCTCCAGTCAAACTCGTTGTTCCTCCGTATCAGCTGCGTTCGGTATGACTTCCACAAGCTTTTGTACGCCTTGCCAGTGCCTTCCTTACCTTTACTACGCCGTGTAATCTAACCCTATATCGGTTCCCTATAGTAGTGAGAGTGTATTCACGAACGAAATTCAGATGACAGTATGACCGGCTCGAGTACAAGGTAAACATCAATTGGATGACGCAGCCATCCCCCAAGGTTTTGACAGAAGGCTCCTAAATTTTTTTTAAATCGACGGGGCATCGGACGCTGACTGAGTATCATCCATCATCGGCGATGCTCGAACAGTTTCCCGCAGGCTTCAGTGATACCTGCGACCGAGTGGTCTTTACGTTATTGAGGGCTCTCTTCAAAATAAAACCACCTTCATTCTTTTCATCGACATCATATCAACCTTGCCGCAGTCATCATCGTGACCCTGTCTGGGGAAAGCTCCTATCATGGCCTTCCGAGCATACGTCCAAGCTTGCGACTCGCGCAAGAGAAGCCCAGTAACCTCAGCGGAGCATGGCTCTTTAAAACATCACAACCTAACTTATTTGGTTCTGGGGTGTTTCAAATTGTGGGTCCGTCGGACTTTAGGAAGTGATGTCTCCTCAGACTACTCGTACTCAGCACAAATCCCGTGCTAGAACTCCTGTTAACACTCACCACGCCTGCCGGGAAATGTGGAATGCTTCGTGGATAGGCGGCTGAAAAAATATGACTCTGGTCTGAATTATCGGGCAAATGACAGTCAGTGGGAAACCGTGATGCCCCAGCGCGTGCGAGTGTAAAAATCAACCATCAGGTAGTGGAACGCCCTGAAGGAGAATCATTTCATCTTTCAAGGGGTTCACAATGCCTTGTTTATGTGCAATCAAGAGATTAAACGCATGGGTCTTCGATCAGCCCCTGTCGAGTGTAGAGACTAACTTCAGCGAAGTTATCACCGATACTAACTTGGGGCTGAGGCGTGCATGGGGGATGTAATGGGCTAGCATTGTTGAGCGCGTGAAGCTAGTGGCATCGATCAAGAAACTCGTCAATGCGATTGGTTTGGCGTCAACACTATCGATATGGTCTCAAACGGTGCCCCTCTCCAGGACTCCAGAAATTATACCAAGACTGGTAAGGCTGGATTACTGGACAGAGCTTATAACCACTGTATGTTCCCGACGTTCTGGCTCAACGCGAAGCTGGGTAGACTTCCGCATCACTGGAATTCCTTAACGACGAGCAACATGGCATTGTTTCTGCTTCTACTGCTGCTGGCCGCATTTGCTGGTGCGCAAGCACCGCCTTCTTGCACCGCTGTCCCGAGCGTTGCATCCTGTGCTTCTTCCATCATATCGGTCATCAGTCGAACGGCGTCCGCATCGAAGTTTTGTTCCTCGGTGCTGGGCTGTCCTGCACCAACCACAACCACGTTAGTAGGCACGACCTCAACAACAACGACCAAGACTGAGACATCTTTATACACTTGGGAGGAGTTGGTAGGCAAAATGATTCCTAAACAAACACAAAACAAGCACTGACAGCTATTGGGGCTGCTAGGGTTCCGTGGCATTGACGACCTACTCGTTCTCGTATACGGTATGTGACTTAGTCTCGGCCTCCTCAGCTGCCTGAAGATCTGATCCGGATGTCCCAGGAAACCATTTATACCTATGCTGCTACCGCAACCGCTAAACCGACGTGGACTATCGAGTACGTCGCGGTGGACATGGACGCACACGTTTCTCAGCTAACAGATCTAGACGATTCGAGGTTACAACCGTCAAGCAGAAGAAGCGCCGCGAACACGAAAACCACTTCGAAGCTAGAGCAGTCACTTCAGTATGTCCTTCGGCAGTCCAGCAAAGCGCGTGCTCGTGTCTATACACATGTCCTGGGCCGGTGACGAAAGACAATCGGAGGGTCATCAAGACTATCGAGACCGAAATTTCGTACCAGGTATGCTACTCAGTCAAATCCCACTGCTCTTTTCTACGGACTGCAAGCGTTATAAAGGTTGCTCACATGGACAACAGTTCACGACGGTGTTTGTCGACTACACTGAGACCGAGTACGTACCCCTTATGACGACTACGACGGAGTCTCTTACGTTGACGACTACGGTAAGATCCTTATGTGACTTTCAAAGTCTCCACGATTTTTTCCTGACGTGGACCATGCGCACAGAAAGCGAACATGGTGACCCATACGCGGAGGATCAAATGCACCCCTTCGGTCAGCAATCCGTCCTTCTATCTCTCAGCCACCGTCTCCCCAGCTCCGGAACCTGCCGCCGCCTTCAACGGCAAATACGTGGTTGCGACGCCTGATTTTGCCTTCCTTTCGGAAGTCGGCGCTCTCTTCCGGATGCAGTATACCTCGGACAAGAGCGCATCTAGTGTCTTCACCCTCGACGAGAAGGGCCGCCTTGTCACCCACACGTCGTACGGCGACCATTTTTCCTCATGCGATAACTACGGCGACTTTCAACTGTTTTCCCTCATGTCTCGCGGGTTCATTCAGTCTCGCAGGGGCCGCACCGACCAGGACGGGGGTTGGGGATACACCTACTGTACTTTACAGCCCCCGTCGGGAAATTTCGGCGCAGGGTACCAGGAGCTGTCTTGTCGGCATGGAGGCATCTTCAACATGACGGTCTTTCAATATTGTCCGATATATAACGAATGGTTCAACTCGGGAACAGTGCTTGGAGCCGAGTACAGCGAGACGACGCCTCCTTGCTTCAAGATCACATACTTGGTCGTTCCTGTATGCGGCTGAGTTGTCCATACGGCTGCGAAATCGCTGGGCACAGTGACTAGGCACCCGAATCTCCGGGTAAGTCGATGAAGGACAGAGTCCACTCGGCGGTGGGCGGGGGTTACCAGACTGGCCCAGCCCCCAATGGCGAACTGCGATGCTGCAAACAGCATGCTCCTCTATTAGATAATGGTCCGTCGGACGATTCAATATAACAAAGTCCCCATCCATTGACACTTTGAACATCCTGCAGAATTGCCCATGCCAGCGAGCCCATGTCGCCATGGAATATATCTCGGCATTGGCGCAATTTGACTCCAATGCTTCGATTCCTGCAAGTAGAGGCACCCGGTGCATTCAAAATTGGGATCCCTAACGGTCGCTCAGAGAGCACAGGTGACTGACTAGCCGGTCCGCCCTAGCAATATGCTTCGGTCCAGAACAGGCAGCTTCCAATAGCGAATTTACGCCAAGTTCATCCCTTTTTCGCGTTCACGATGTTTTTTGTATTACTACATCCGTTCTCGTGCTCTTTCCACAGTCAGTGACAAAGAAAGTCCATTTTAGACGGGGAAGGACGATCGGGACCCAAGCACGTGACGTCATGTCATGAGCGGAAGGCAGCGACGACGGAGCTACGTCATTCAACGTTCCCCAGTTGTTCCTGACAATCAGATGCAGCATCATTCCAGACTCAACCAATAACTTTGGTTTGTTGGGCAGACGACCTCACTCTCCCACAACTCCATAAGACTTGTACACGAACCTCATATATTCAAGTTCTTACGGCCTCCGACCTCACAATACCCTCCGCAGTCCACACGCAATCGTTGTCCCGGACACCAAACCCGGCTCTCCCTCTCTCTCTCTCTCTCTCTCTCTCTCTCTCTC
>JAIMZG010000843.1:0-32481 GCA_020466075.1 Colletotrichum coccodes
AGCAGCAGTAGCACCACCACCACACCCCAGTCCTTGTTCGCGCTCTCCCTTTCACTCTGATCCTGGTCCTGGTCGTGCTTGGGGTGTGAGTGTGTGGAAGCGGTGGTAGTGGTGGTGCTGGGACCAGGACTGGACTGCCTGGTAGCTTTTTCTTCCCTTGCCCTCTTCTTTGCTGGGTGCGGTACCTGCTCTGCACTGGGAAACTTGGGGGTGCGCAACGCTGCGGTGCTCGGAACTGGCTCACCATTCAAAACCACTCCGTCCCCTCCGGAGCCGCCCACCAGTTTGCTCTCTCTCCAATCTTTGTGTGCTCCAAACACCAAAGTCAACCACCTCCACCACTTCCCCAGTCGTCCTCGTCGTCGTCGTCCACATTAGAGATATACCCGCCTTCTCTCTTCTGACAACCACTTCTCAGGAACAAGACGAAGCGACAGCAGGAAACCAACCAACAAAGAATAAGAAGAGAGTCATCGACATTACTCTCTTCCTTGAGGCACGGAAGGATCGACCCCATAGTTCACGCTATCGCCGGTCTCCTCTGCCTCTCGACTCACTCTCTCATCTCCCGTCTCGTCGTCCCTTCTCCCAAATTCGACATCCGACCCACGATCCCCACGAACGTCGCAAGCCACCTTGCTCTACGTCCTCGCCTCGCCCTCCATCGGCCCCTTCCTGTGAGACACCACGCCCGCGCCCCCAGGCTCGTCATTGCATTCCACCTGCTTCGACGGCATCTCCACGGGACCCTCCTCCCCAGCTACCGACATTCCTCGTGTAGCAAACAAGAGTTCCTCTTTTGCACCTGTTGCTGGAATATTGCCGGTGCAAAAAGCTCTCGAGCCGCTCCTCGTCTCCCTGGGATTTACTCTCCATCCATGTAAGTGGTCAACCACGACTCTATACCTAATCATAAAATAAAAAAACAACCGAGAAAAAACCAAGAAAACAAACCATCACCTTCGTCATCGCTACCTCTTTTCTTTCCATTCTGCATCACTTTAGCTTTTTTCTTTCCTTTGCGTGTCCTTGACCACTAGCCGTGGCGATCTGCATCCCGCGCCACTACCACCAACTTGACCTTCTTTTCTATCTGGTTTCCTTGCTTCACTTTTTTCCTTTCGCCTCCAGTTCGATCCCCGATCTAAAATGCTCCACCGATTTCCTCACTCGACACAATAATTAATCCTGAAGCCTCCCATGGCCGCGACCGGGCTGACAAGAACCTTCCAATAATACAGAAACCTAATCCTACCAGCGCCCTCGTCGCCCCTCAGCCGCTCCGTCTACACCTATCCTAATCTTCGCATGAATTGATACCAAATTGCATTTCTTCCACTCCTCCCGAGCCGCTACAGACTCCAACCACCGTGCCGGGCGCACGACTACCGCCAACACCCAATTTTTTCTCACACCATCAAGGCACTAGATATCGAGAAATGCCTTACACACCACCCTCCCAGAACCGGTCGCCTGCGAGCTCAGCACCGTCCTCCCCCGACGTCAGCCGTCGCTCGTCGTTCCAGTCCAGCCCGAGACCTTCATTACCAAGGTCTGCATCATACCTCACCAAGCAGAGAAGGACACCGGCGGCGGTGACAGAAGCTGCAACAAATGGCGCGTCGGACCAGCCGACACCGCCCGGTACCTCGGACGACCTGAAGGGAATGGCGACCAGCAGCAGCGTACGGCAATCACCGCCTCCTCTGACGGACGAGCGAGGTATGCCCAAGGGTGCTATTATCTCCCCGCCAGACTCGGGCAGCGAAGAGGAGGACGTCGCAGAACGGGGCAGGCAGATTGAAAACCTGAAGGAACTCCAACATGCCATCAGCCAGATCCCCGTTCACCGGGAAGCGTCGCCGACACGATCCAAGCCCGAGCAGCCAGCACTGGCTCTAATCACCCATGATGATCTTCCTAAGGAGGGACTTCCTACCAGTTTTAGCACCAGCTCTTTGGATGCCCTCGCGAAGACCGTCGCTCGCCGCGTCAACCATACAAGATCGAGCACTGAGCCTAGGATTGTATACGAGCAAGCTTCCGTCACCGGATCCGAGTCTGATTCTGATGGCAACAACAACCTGGACAGCAAGCCGCCGATGGTGCGCAAGAAGTCTGGCGAACTCGTCCGTCCTGCTCTCCGACCCGCTTCCGCTCGCCGAAGGCCATCCAGCATGCCCGGCACGCCGACGTTTTCGAAGGCCGTTCACTTCGACTCTCACCTTGAGCACGTCCGGCATTTCCTCCAGGTTGACAGGCCACTCGCTGTCAGCGCTGGTTCCTCGCCGGTCGATAACTACGACAGCGACACCGAGTACCCCTTCCCTGGTGAAGAACGCCGCGGCGCCCGGACTCCCCCCTATGAATGGGAGATCGTCACGGCAAACCACCCCGTCGACACCCCTATTCGCAAGTCTCTGCCTGTGCGCCTAGAGAGAGTATGGTTGTCCACCGACCAGAAAAACTTGCTGGGCTCTGTGGCAGTTGCCAACCTGGCTTTCCAAAAATTCGTCATTTGCAGGTTTACTCTTGACTACTGGAAGACGACCTCGGAGGTCGCTGCGGAGTACTCGCATGAGATCCGTCCTCAAGAGGGACCTGTTTCCCACGACCGATTCACGTTCACCATCAAGCTCTCCGACCTCGCTAACCTCGAGACTAAGACGCTTTTCTTCTGCATCAAGTACAACGTGAACGGTCAGGAATTCTGGGACAACAACAACGGCATCAACTTCCAAGTTGACTTTCGCAAGAAGTACCTCCCTCAGAACGGCAAGCGAGGACTCCAAGGTGCCGCTGGCCGCCCAGCGCTTCCCCGCAGCAACCGCCGCGCCAGCCCTGCTTGTTCTCCCCGGCCCAAGACCATGCCCGTTGGCTTCGATGACTTTCCCAACCAAAGCAAGCTCAACTTCGAGCAGCCCATCCACGAATATTTGGGTGAATCGGGCCCGACGACGGGGCTCCGCCTCAAGGTGAATAAATCTACTGGCAACTTGGCTAGCGACAATCTCTCTAGTCGTCTCACTGCCCCCAGCGGCCAGGCGTTTGCCAACCGCTACGACTTCGGTGCCTCTCTCACTGCTGCCGTCCAGGCCGCGAAGGACACGATAGTCAAGGACCGCAACCCCGATGGTCTCTATATGAAGAGCCACCGCAAGATCCAGGTTCCTGCCCAGCAAACGCAGCCCCCTCAGCAGACCAAGCCTGCGCCCGTTCCGACGGCAAATGGAGCGCCACCCGCTGTCTCCAAGCCCGTCGCGCGATCCACGGTTCCTGGCACCGACTCCCCTAACACCTCCCTTGCTTCGTCATCGTACGAGGAACTGGTCAACAAATACTGCTTTGTACGTACTTCTGGTCAACAGTCACCCATGCCCGACCCTTTTACCGAGTCTCAACTATCGCCTGCTCTCAGCCCAAAAAGCATGTACTGACCTTGGCAATCAACAGTTCGGCTCCAAGCAGTCTAGTCCGCAGATCAAAGACGGCACATTGAGAAACGGAAAGTTCGACGGAGCCGATGACGAATTCGCCACTCGAGGCTCCAACAGCACGAGTTCGAGTTCCAACGGTAGCCCAAGCATGGCCCACCATGCTCATCATGCTGGACCCGCGCAACACCACGCTTTCCACCGCGATTCCAATCCCTACTTTCAGCACCTCGGATCCTACGGTGCATCACCCGCCTCCTCTCCACTCAACCACAATATGCAACCCGAGCGACCCGTAAACCACGTCCGAGCCAGGCCGTCACCCCAGCGGCCATGAGGTCTGCTTCCCCCGCGGCCTCGGTGGGTGGCTTTCCTTTCGCCGGTTCGTCGCCGAATGAATTTCCATACGCCCAGCAACTGCAGGAGCGATTTCCATTCAACACCGAGACTCATGCCGCAACAGCAATTAGGGGTTAAACACGGCGTCGCTCGCCCTCCTTCATGACCGCATCACGTCTGCGGCCTCGTCATTTGACGCGTTCTCGATTGTGCTTTCGACAAAAGAATTTTGAACTCATTTTTCGGTCACCGGCGTTCAGTGTGCATTTCGATATCAAGGGCCAGGGACGGCCATGGCATCGCGGGGCGTTCAAAGAGTTTTTACTGATCACGGCCCTCGATCCGACTTGACGACGACACCCCAGGCACACGAAGGGCAAACTGGAGTCAACGGAAAAACAACCTTGCTTTCTGATTCTTTCGTTGCCCATACTTGATGAGCTCAATGCAGCGTCGAGGGAACGATTTTCTTTACGGGGTGGTACATAGGAACGAACAGCATACAAGGAGTTCCTCTAATGCATAATTCGCTCTCGTCTTCCCTTTGATCTTCAACAGCGGCCGCCATTAGCTCGTCGAATTGTCTTGTTTTATATCATTTTTTTTTCCTTTCCCAGTTTAGGTTTTCTGTGCGTGGTCAGGAATCGGGGCCTCCAGCACACGACATTGGGGGTTCTAGAGGGACATTGGTTATCATTCGGCTTGCTGGAATGGATTGGGCTTTGAAAGGGGACAAGAGACTGTCCTCATTTACAATACGTTGAGCATACCCCGATTTGGCGTGGCCTTGAAACGCCCGCCAATGACCTCAATCGGACACTCTGGTCATTTGCGCTGGTACTCTACCGTGCTGCATCGACCGGGTGGTCAAAAGGATAAGAGGGCAAAGGTCTCGGGATGGATAAAAGCTGGGGAACTGAGTCTTGAGATTGAAGAATCGACTCGTTTGTGTGACACAATGGGTACCGGTCTCATACACTGGGCGTTGGGAAGATCGACGCGGTCACTTAGCAGCAACCGTTCGGCATGGTTTGGCTTGATTAGTTAGGGTAGTGTGGGAAGACAAAACACCTACCATTGCTCACAATTTCGCTCTCGGTTCGACTATGTTTACATGAAGTGGAGCATGACTACTGCTGACTGTTGAAGTACGATGTTGCGTAGTTCTCGATCACGCCCGACCAGCCAGGCATGCCCATCCAGTTGCTATGGGGTTGCCACATTGAACTGTTTTCATCACGCTTGGGTTCTGCCTTCTCAAGCTCTCTTTCACCAGGGTCGGCTCACCCTTCGCCCTGCCACTCGATCGGGCCCGATTGAAGGTGCCCCTCTTTTGGACATCTTTATCCACCGGCGGACAACATGTGACCCCTAGTCTGCGGAGTATTATGTAACGTGGCGTCACGTCTGTAGGGACCTCACCGACATGTCTCCAGTCATCGGCTTTGGTGGTGAAGCCGAGGACTTTGTTCTACCGGCCATGATAGACTTGCCGGTTGGCGGGTCTGTCATGGCCAGGAAGCTGGCGCCTATGTGTCAGCTACGCGTAACATACGAGTTTGGATGGGTTAAGGGCGAGATACAGCACGGGAAATGGAATCAGCTAAAAGAAGAGTGAGAAAAGTGAGTCGGAAGGGGGTGAAAAGTGTAGCTGTGATGAGAGGGAGGGGGGTTTGTGGTGGACGAGTGATGTTGGATTGACGGGGTTTCATGCACACCACCGGGATGATGCTCCTGTTGGTATATACCTCTGCAGTGATCTGCTGTAAGTCCTTGCATTGGTGTGGACAATCAGAGAAGCGTGCCCCGCCAAGGCGAAGAAGATTCCATCCTGTCGTTGTTACAACTCATCAGGAAACTGTGTACCCAAAGCAAGATACTCCTGCTTCAAATTGAGACGTGAGGTACTCACTTTCCGCCTGATCGTTATCCTTTGGCTTGAACAACTTATCCATCTCCGACCAGAGCTCGCTCGACTGGTCCTTTCAAACCTTGCGATTGTTCTGGGAGCCTGTCCAACTCCAGGGATAGCTGGTCGGGCTGTCAGGTGCCCATCTCGGAGACGTTCAGGGGTTGCAGGGTCTCGGTGGTGAAAAGGTCTGGGTGGTGGTTAGATGCGGCTCTAAGGTAGGGGGTTGAGATTGGATTGAGATTCAATGGAAAAGTAGGCGAGGATTAGAGAATCAGAGGGCAGGGGAGATGGTCAGACCTAGTGTGAGAGTGGAATTTACGTGTCTCTGGCTCTCGAGATATAGAGGGACGTGAGCCGAGGCCACTGCAGAGTGTGCTCTCTTTAGAGGCGTCATGGTGAAGTTTTTGACGATGTTCTAGAGTAGGTGAAACTCCCGTTTGGGTTGGGGGTCGGTGTATTCTCTGAATGAGAGCTTGGCTTCATGAGACGTGTTTCCGATACTGTCCAATCTTGTGCGAGTAACGGACTGGAACGTTTCCTTGATTCATACTCGGAAGTGAACCCAAAGTGCAGGCCCCGGGGAAGCGATTCTCTTCCGCGCCGGGGAAAGATCCCGGCTTTGAGGTTGCGCTTGGGCCCCTAGGATTTTCGATGACTTCGGACGGACTTTGGATGACCCAATTCGAAAGTAATAAGATTTCGTTGAGGCTGGGCAGGCCAGCGTCTAGATCGCTCGGCGATGTGGGGTAAACCTCTGGCTGTTTCGGTAGTGCGCGCCGAGACCATCAGCTCAAAGCAGGAGAGGAGGTATGGGGATAGGTCGGTGTACGTCGCGATGTACTATCCAGCTTTCATATATGACGCGTGCTTTATTAGTCGACGATCAACGGCTTCTGCGAGCGGAAAAACGCATGCCGTGTGGCAATGGGAGATAATGGCACAAGGGGCTGTCTGTCCGACTGATGTCTGATACGTTCCATCAAGAGGGTTCATGTCATCCACAAGGGTCCCAACGCACTTTATGAGGCGCGATGCGAAGAGAACTATTCACACCAGCCAGGCAAGCCACTGGGACTTTCGCGAAGAAACATATGTGGGGGGGTCGCCAGTTCTGGGCATGGATGACAGATGTCGTGTTTTGGCGTAGGTGTATAACCTGGCCGCGATATCGTTGCTGTAATGATACGAACAAATGATAAAGCACATCAATCAGTTGGTAAATATTAGTTTGTCAGCTTATGACCGGCTGGGATCGGAAGATGAAGGACGAAGAGGACCCGCTCATGGCTCACAACGGATATTGTCGTCAAACTTAGCATCGAGACATGTTGCAGCATGGGACCCCTTCAGCGTGGATTTAATTGTCTTAAATTTCTAGCAAGTTCGAAAATATGTGTAATATGGACATCTCCATTCTGCCTATTAAGATAGTAGAACCTCGTACCCACTGTGGTTTAACCGTCGGAACTGCTGTATGCCAATGAGGACAGGGGGTCTACTCGATGCCTTTGCTTTTCTAGAAACTCGAACACGGATTAAATTTCTTGAAAGCCATAGGTGCGCTTGAAATCACTACCAGCAAGGACTGACAAGCATCCTCGGTGTTGTAATGCTCTATCTTACGTCACAGGCATGTCTTGTCGTTACTTCTATAGCCCGTAAAAGAGTCCCGGAATTCATTGGTGTGTTCCTTGTAGTTCTAAGTGCTGTGGAGCCCCATACACCTGATGGCGAAGTTGACTTGCTCTCCGGTGCGTTGTTGTACTCCATAAAATGGCATGTCATCCTCGACCCTCTTTCACATGGCGACGGTGGTGACGAAACCGTCTGCTCGTAGTTTTCCGGCCAGACTGTTGGAGCCACTGTCGTTCCTCCTCACGAAGATCGGTTGAGAGCAAATGGATGCCTGGAACAGGAACTCCTGGGTCACCAGAGACGCAATGGGTTTGGACCCTCCGCTCCAGATGCTGAGGATAGTTTGCGTCATCTCGCCGCACACGAAGAAAGTAGGCCAAAAAGAATCTTAGGCGACGCTTCTTGACAAGACGATATTGTCGATGATCTCTGCGTAGTAAGCGTTGCTTGGGCCGGCCTCGTAGAATCTGTCAAAAGCCTTTATGTGTATGTGTTTGACTAACGTGTCCGCATGAATTAGAGTCCTCTCGTTCACTGGGTAAGGTAGCGATGAATAGGGAAAGAAAGCAAAACTTGGCGTATTAGGTTGTTGATATCGGTCCCTGTATCGATCACAATATTTCGTAACATAACATGTGGCATCATACAGTGAATTTCCAAAAGAATTTACCAACAAGTTCATCCTCAAGACCCAGAGCCAGAGTCAAAGCCTACCACGAACTGTAAATCCTGTTAAGTATTTAGCCACCCGTGCGAAGACTTGGCCGTTAGATCCCACACTTACTTCCAATTTCCCGCGAAGCTCGTCTTCGGCGGCTGCGTCGAAGAGAAACTTTGAAACTGACTTCTTCCTCTTTTGGAGGTTTACAATGTTCTGTACTTTTATCAGAGCAATGATGCGATTCTGCGATGTGCTGAAATTACCTGCTCTACGGTCCCCTTCATCACGTAGCGAAAGATTGTCACCTCTCTTTTCTGCCCCATGCGTACCGCTCGGGAAACCGCCTGCTCCTCTACCGAAGGATTCCACTGCGGCTCAACTATGTGAACTCGGTTTGCAGCAGCGAGATTGAGTCTAGTCAAAGTTAAGGTCAACGAACAAGTCCAGTGTCCGCAATGAGCATACCCTAATGCGCCGGTTTCAACGGACATGAGGAGAACGGAAACTGAATGCTCCTCCCTAAAAACCTGCAATCTGCAAGTCCTTTCCGAATAGCTTGTTCTGCCATCAACTAGAATATGGCCAATACTTGACCCGTGCAACATTTCCGCTAGGAGGTCCAAGGTTGTGGTCCAGTACGAGAAAACGATGCTTCAGTTCGACATCAGCACAAGTCGTTTATTCTCCAGGTTCCGGTAACGACTTACTGCTTGGAGCTAGGCTCACTGTTCATAATGTTCTGGGTGACCGCATGAAGCTTTTCAGAATAACCATTGAACGGGATATTTGGGATTTCAGGCATTGGTCTTCCTGGAGATATTTCTGCAGTTGGTGAAATTCCATCGCCGACAAATTTGGAGTAGGGGCTCGACGACCGCAGCCACCGACCACAGTCAGGGCATAAATGATAAGATGTCAGAAGGATAGCATGATCCTCGTTGGTGACTGTACAGCGTTCGCAGCCAGTGTCCTTCTGTTTCCCTGGACTGAGAAGCTTCGCTGATCTGGGTGATTTCGACAAGGTTCCACTGTTGCAAAGCATTCTCATCTTCAAGATGGCCATAAAGAGCACGTTGTACTTTTTGATGCCCTTGGCTTGACTCACGAGGTTGTCCATCTGCCTTCGAGTCTGTTGAAGTATGCTATCGTAAACTCGTTGTTCGCCCTCAGAAAGGGTCAGAGTTACCACTTGATCAGTACTCTTCGGTAGTTGGAGAAGAGTCTCATTCCTCCTTACGCAGAAGGCCTTCAGGTATTCTCGCAGCGGTTTGGAGAAATCCGGTCCTCCTTGATACAGTGGATCCAAGATATGTGTCTGAAATGAGATCCTGGTCGAATACGGCGGTAGTCGAAGAAAGGTAGCGAGGGAGGTAAGGTCATCCAGCTTGTTCTGAATCGGCGTTCCTGTCAAGCACCAACGGCTTCTTGCTTTCAGCTTGCTGATTGATTGGAACTGCTTGGAATTCGGGTTTCGGATCCAGTGTGCTAGGACGAAGAAGTTTTAACACAAGTCCCTTTTATTATAGACCTTGGTGGCAAGAGAAGTAGCACGCACCTTCGTCTAAGACTATTCGATACCAGGCAATTTCCAGGAGAAGGTTCGCCCCTTTCTCTTCAGCTACTATGGTGGCGTATGTGGTCAAAATGATGCTAGCCTCGGTCAATTGCAGCATGTCTTGCGTTCGATTTGATCCATGATAAACCACCACTCGCAGTGTCTCGGGTGTAAAGTACCTGCAACTCGTGAGCTTTTCCCCCTGGTGCTCAGAGTGAGCTAGTGTTACGTTTTGATCTCCGACAACCAGTTCTCTAGTAGCTCTACGCGGAGTAGTAAGCGAGCGCCTCCGAAAGGGTAAGCTGCCGAGAGTCTGACGATGAACCTACGGGCAGATGAAACCACAACCAAAGTAGCCTGAGCGCGTCTGTGAGGAAACTTTTCGTTCCCCCCAATAATGGGAAATCGTTCGAATACTTGTCCATCTGACAAAGAACAGACAATTGCGGCGAGAATTGTGAGCGTTTTTCCAAGGCCCATGACATCAGCAACTATGCCGCCGTAGAATACGTCTGAAGTTATACTCGTGTTGCTGTTCGGATTTGTCAGCTTCAACCTCGACCGGTTCTCTGTAGAATCACACACGTAGGTTCATGGCCAGGTTTGGCCGCCATTTCCACCCTTTTTGATAGAGAATACACGATTTGTTGGTTCTCCCTCTGGAGAATGAAGCGTACCCCTTCTTCTTGATGTCTGTTTGGAGTTAATTCGAGTTCTCTTGCTTGCTACGCCTTAGTCAGACTAACCTCTTAAGAACCGATAGAAGCCCAGAAGGAGGCTTATAATCCCAACTGGCCTCTGAATTACTTTCTGCCAATGAGTCAAGAATGCTATTCATCTCGTCGGATATCCTAGCTTTTTGTGATAGTGACGAGTTGTTGGTGACACCAATGAGGTTTTCCATGTCCGTCTCATCGTCCGAAAAGACGAGGTACTGCGGATTACAATACTTGGCCCCTCCTGGTAGTGTTTTAGGATGCTGCAAGTATCCTGCTACGTTAGACAGTAGTGTACCTACGTCCTCGGCAGATGAACTTGGCCCGTACACATTGATGGAAAGGTTGATAACGTATTTTGTCCCAGCGCCTTTTTTCCGCTTCTTAATCTCGGAAGAGTTGATGACTGCTTCGAAACGCATTGATGGCAAGCTTTCAATGGCTCTGATTTTGCTACTTGACTGCGTGTCAAGACTCGCGATATCCGAATTCTCGGGATGTGAGAGGACATGGTGGCCTGCTTTTGCTTGGATGCCGACAGTTATAAACTCTCCAGATCCTCCGTGCCGGTCTTTGACAATTTGTTGAAGGGGTTTTCCGCCTTTCGAACCAAGAGCAGCTCCGTAGTATAACTATGCTTAGTCTGAGACTCTGTTCCTTTGGGATGTGGAATTGCCATGTGCTTACCGCGCCAAAACAGACCTCATCCAGCTCTGCCGTAGTATTGGCACTGTTCTCCGTCGAGAACGCGTCTTCGTACGTTCTCTGCATTGTACTCGGGCACGAGCATATCAGAAGTTTCCTTGAATAGTGATAAGCAGTTTGGAGAAGGGAAGATCCAGGTTAGTCTCAAGGTCCGCGGTGGTGCAGCCTGACTCCTGCGGTTACTACGCCGCCAGATGCAGGCTGTACGGCGCAGCAGCACATCCAACACACCCAACATAGCATAGTAGTGTGCAATTGGTTGAGAGTCAATTCAATGCTGACGAGCCGCATAAAGCCCACAATCACCGGCTCGTTGGGCGCCTTTCCAGGAATGTCTGCCTGTCCGTCTACCTTGGCTTCATGGACACAGTGGTTGGCAGAAGTTGGGCACGCATGCCTAATCACGCCCACGGAAGACACATGCTGGTTACACACCAGCCCCTTTCCTTCCAGTCCTCGTGTCTTGTCTGGCACTCCCATTTCTACTCTACACATCGTTAAAGGGTGCGGAAACCGACCAGATTATCATCCGCCATTCCAGTGGCATCTACATCATGGCCGCGACTTTGTCGCCCAGCACAGGGTTCGATCGCGCTCTTCAACGATTCAAGCAATTTCTGCCAAAGGACCTGGCCGATCAGTTTGCGACCGATAGTCTTGCGTCTCTCAAAAAGGAGATCAAGTCGATACAGACTGAACATGGCAATCGAGGCAAGCTTCGCAACATGCAACGGGCAGGCAAATTCGTCGAAGCTATGGTCCAGTTCGGGCAAGTGATTGAAGTTTTCGTGAACGCCAATGACTTCGTCTGTTTCATTTGGGTAAGGCGGTTGCTGATTACCCTCTCATGGTTTCGCAAGCTAACCATTGACGCCTAAAAGGGCCCGATGAAATTCCTGCTCGGAGTAAGTAGGAGGAGGGAACTGAACAACCGGTCCGGTAGAGACTAAGTTACGCACAGATGGCCAAAACCCACATTGACACATTTGACAAGTTGATGGATGCATACTCGCAAATTGCAGATGCTATTCCAGGTCTTCTGTTGTACCAAGCCACTTTCGAAAAGCACGAGGTGCTCCGCATGGTACTAGTTGATTATTACTCGGATGTATTGCGGTTTCATCAAGAGGCCATGGGAGTCTTCAAACAATCAAGTACGTGTTTTCCGGTACTAAATGTACGTCATGGCTCACCCACTAACACACCTCTCCAGGATGGAGAGACTTATTTCATGCGACGTGGAAGACTTTCGACACTCGGTTTGCCCCCATCATTCAGAGCTTGAAGAGCCGGCGAGATCTACTTGACAGCGAGAAGACATCTGCAACTCTATACGAAATTCAAGCAATACGAGAGAAGATCAATGATGCGCGTGAGGACCAAATCAGACACGTCAACGAAACCGCGCTAGAAAAACACCGGTCTCGGATTGTGCGTATCAGAGAAAAGTTGAAAGCTCCCGACTTCACCATCGACCAAGAGTTTGCGTCGGAGAATAAGAACTCAGGCGGCGATACTGGGAAATGGATCTTCGAGGAGCCGGCTTATTCGTTATGGTATAGCAACAAGTCTTCAGCACACTGTGTGTTGTACATCAACGGTATCCCGGGCGCCGGTCAGTATCTGCATTCTGTTCAACATGTAATGCCCTATCTTAGAACGCAACGAATTCCTGATTCATACCCTTTCCTTGAAACTTTTCTCCTCAACCTGTCAACTATCGCTTCACTTGCACTCGTATTTTACTAACACAAAGCTTGCAGGGAAAACGACGCTCGTCTCCGGTATTGTGGAAAGGTTTCTCGACGACCATTCCACGCCCACGGCTTACTTCTACTTTAAACATGGAGATGCAGAAAAGAATAATCATAATTGCTTTCTTCGAGCCGTTTTGGCCCAGCTTTTGGACCATGACACTATAGTGTCACAAGCATTCTTCGATGAACTTTCGGACCAAGCCGAGGTCAACATCCGCACAACCAAGAACCTCCAATCGTTGACAAAGAGGGTACTCGAAGAGTGTCAGAGCCCAGTTCTCATCCTAGATGGTTTAGATGAATGTGCTCAGGGAGAGGCGCAGAGAACTGTAGAATGGCTGCTTTCTCTATTCTCTGAGCCCTTTCAATCCCTGAAATCGGCCATGCGCGTTTTGTTTGCAGGTCAAAGGGATGGTGTATTGGACAAGCTTTTGAATCCTTACCCGTTCATTTCTCTCGAGTCGTCGGAGCATATGCAGGACGTCCATACCTACTGTCGTCGGCTCTGCAAACGGATTCGAGAGAAGTTTAGAGCTGCACCTGCTCTCGAGGAAGAGATTCTGACACTCGTGACCGCTCAGGCTAAAGGTAAGTGACGTTCTGTGAAGTCACAGCTTGATTACTGGCTGACGGATGAAGGGATGTTCCTCTACGCTCGTGTTGTCCTCGAAAATCTACTACATCAGACAAGACTTACGAGACTCAAACAAGAGATCCAGCCTGGCATTTTCCCCCATGGAATATACTTTGCGTAAGTATACTACCATATACGTATGCTAAGTATATTCAGACAACTATATAGCTACGAGAGAGTCGTTGCTCGGGTTATCCAAGATGCATCACCAGCGGAAAGAGAAGATGCGATGAAAGTACTCGGCCTTGTGATTGCAGCAAAGCGAGATCTCAGGTGGCGAGAGATACAGAGTTTCTTCTGCATCAATCCTGTCAATGCAGAGGTTGACCATGAGAATCGACTCCAGCTTGATTGTAAACAACTTTGCGGCTCTCTTGTAGACACTTACTCGCATGGGATCAAAGACACGATATGTCAGTCGGAACTTGTCGTGAAAATTGTCCATGATACTGCTAAAAGGTAGGCCTTGTGTAACACTACTGTTTTTGAGACCTGACATTTCACAGATTTCTTATTGAGAGAAAAATGGTGTCTGAAAGCCTCGAAAACGCAAAGATCTCGCTCTTCTGTACAACGTATTTGGTTTCGACACCTTTCAAGCTTACTGCCAGGCCCGAGCAAGTCGATGGCTTCGCGACACGCGGATATTATTCGCTGCAAGACTATGCAGTCCAGTATTGGTATCAACACAGCAAGCAGTCCGCAGAAATATCGGCGACAAGCCTGTCATCAGAGATTAGAGAGGCAGTCATATCAAGCGGGCGATTCTTACAAGAGTATGCGGAGCTTTCGGGGGACTCTGCAACTCAGACCCTTCTTCGATATGGAGCTTTTTACAAACACTTCACCCAGACGAGCGGGATCGAGCTTCTAGTCTGAGACTCGACTTCCGAACAACTTACATACGAAATGCGATAGAGTCTCTTGGGAACCTCACCGAGGGCGAAAAGGAGGTTCTAGACGACCTCTATGGTCCGAGGACTGCTTTTAAGTGTGATAAACCGTGGTGTGCCCGCTTCTCCGAAGGATTTTCCACATACGAAGAGCGATCGCAGCACATGGATCGGCATGAGCGTCCATTTCTATGTCAAATCCAGAGTTGTTTTGGGTTTGTCATCGGATTCGATTCTGAACCTGCTCAGAAATCCCATCACACAGAGTATCACGAACATAATACGGACAGCCTTCAATTCCCAACAAACGCCAAGACAGAAACACCTACCTGTGGGACGCCATCGAAAATGGAGCCTTAGATGCTGTAAGAGGCCTCCTAGATGCCGGCGAGCCTCTTGATGGCGTTAAGAATTACCACGGCTATAAAACTCCTGTATGGTTTGCCGCAAGCCTTGGCCGCTATGAAATTTGCAAGCTCCTCACCGAGAGAGGTGCAGACATCGATCGTTCTTTTGGCTTTCACCGCTCCAGACCTAGTACGCCGCTCGCTGTTGCTGTAGCCCAGGGCCATACACGGCTGGTCGGGTTTCTACTGAACTTCGAAATCGTTGCTGAAACGCTCACAGAACGGAACATTGTGGCGACGCTTTACCAGGCAATTGAGTATGACAGAAGGGATTTTGTCAGAAGTTTTTTCAAGCATGGCTATTTGTTGGGGATTAAGAATCAAGAATGGGTTCTAATTCACGCGTGTCAAAAAGGCAGTACGGAGATGCTCCATATTTTGCTGGACGGCGGGCTTGAGTCAGCTGTGAGTGAGACATGCATGAGCGAAGTAATCCGCCGACAGAGCTCAAGCAGCACCGAAAGGAGACACAGTGTCGAACTCCTGCTCTCAAGGTCAAGGCTCAAGTTTCGGGGGAAGTTGCTCGTCCGTGATTGTATCAACAGGAAAGACGAGTCACTGACCAAACTTGTACTCTCCTACCTAGGGATGTTACTAAATAAAATCGACTTGGAAACTCTGAGACGCGAAGCTCGGCTCAGAGAGGGTTCCGACGTTGTCGAGCTGATAGATGGACTATTGAAGGCCCTGAATTAGTCCAATACTACGGAAATCTGAGGCGACGCGCTTCGACTCGCCCGGCTTGCCCAAGGTACGGAATGATAGGGTTGAAGAATGTGGTAGCCAGAAGGGTTCTCACTCAATACCACCCACGAAACTCATAGAGAGGCGAAAAAGGGGGTTCCGATTTCGCCCTCTGAAGTTCTGTATTTCCTTAATCGTACATTTAGCAGTGTATGCGTCATACTCTCATGCATAGCCGGGCTACGGTTGTCCAACTTCAGCAATGAATAACGATCAACATCGAAGTGCAGTCAGAGCTAAATTGGGCCCTTGGTCGAGGACTCAGGTGCAGCTGCTGAGTTCATTACCGGCGCAGATATATATTGAACGGCTTAGCTCAGGTCTGATGCAATCTCAACGCACACCACGTAGCAAGGCACACATACCACCCCACTCAAAGCCTCAAGTTTAACAGAGAAAGAAGCTCCTATTCTTCAGACACCTATAACAGTCATACTTCTACATATACCCAATTAATACACCGCGAGCCATGCAGCTGCTGCCCGTTACGCCGCTCTTTCGTTCCGTGCGCGTGAAGTGAAATATCGTTTCGCCTTGTCGTTATCTTGCTTCCATAACAGGTCGTCACTCAAAGACAAACACGGCGTTTTCTTCCTCGCCGGCCGTGACAACAAGTGATGAGGCTCTGTAATCATCTTTACACCCCGTCATCGATCATCAAAACTCTATTACACTTCCTCTGCAGCGACGGACTCATATCCGCCGGCTCTCCTGCGCCCTCTGGCAATGTTCATTAAGGTCGGGCTCTCGTACATCGCCGTGTAGTTGACCGGCTCACCGCCCAACATGGCAGAACCGTTCTCGCGCTGGCCAAAGGTAGGAGCGGGATCGCACCAGAAGTCGCGGCAGTTGGCCATGCAGCCGTTGGAGAAAGGGTTCTTCTTTCTCCGCTTGTTCTGGGTTGCAGCGCCGCGACCGCGAATGGTCTCGATGAAGGGGTCAACACCCAGGAGGCGGGCCCATTGCTGGAGAAGTCCGCCCTTGTGCTTGTGACCGTGAGCATGGCCGTGACCACCTTGTGCCTCAGAAGTGGCCAGAGACGGGTGGTTCGGGTCGAGAGGGGTGCCGGTCGACGTGAAGGCGGAGGTGAGGGAGCCGTCTTGGACGCCGAACATATTCTCGTAGGTCGTCATCGCTCGAGAGACTTGTACGAACTGCACGAACAGAAGCATACCAACCCATGTAAGCTGCAGAGTAGTCCATACGGTCAAGATTGCCGTGTAGCCGTCGGCATTGACCACCTTGCAAAGACCAGGGCTGAGGAAGTTGCAGCTATCTGATGCCTTGTCCGAGATATCGGAGAAGTCTGGCAAGTTATTAGCATTATAGTTAGACCATAAACGGACAAGACTTACAGTAGTAGACGAGGAAGTCATAGGCGACGATGCCCAAAGTTAAACTGATGAGGTACAAGAAGAAGTGGCGGTGGTTGTTGACACCAATACAGTTGTACACCCATGGGCAGTGACTGATCTAGTTAGCAGCATTCTCAGAAAAAAGGTACCTCGTCCACTCACTGGTCATGCTTGGCGACACACTTCTGGCATCTCTTGCAGTGCTTACTGCGAAGAGGTGTCCGGATCATGCACGTAACACAGAAGTTGGTTTCGTCAAATTTCCACTGCTTCAGGAGTTCGTCGATGACGGCCTTCTGTTCGGCGATGCCATTCATTTTGGGGACGAATCCGGGGTCGTATCGCATGGCGGCACTGTAAAAGTAGGCGCAAAGACCGAGGAGTCCGGCAAAGGTCAGGTTCAACCACCAGTGAGGCCCGGTGCCATCTACATCACGTCAGCGGCGCTTTAATCACGTTCAACGCCTTCGAGTCATACCTGAGGAGCTCGTGGTAGCAGGCAGGATAGTAGTCAGCCATCTCAAGCCAACCCAGAACAACGAAGCAGCAAAGATGCCAGCCAACCAGGGCTAAACTTGTCAGCGGATACCTCGATGTCAAAGCGACGGCAACCTACGGTTTGTGGAAGTGTCTCATATCTGGAGGCGCGAACTCAATAACCTGCTGGGCGCACCATTGCAGCGCGTACCCAACGGCCAGTGCAAAAACAAACCAGCGTACACAGGCATGCTCCCCAGTATCGTGATCATGGACCAAACGAGAAGGAAAGGCCAGAGGAACAAGAACCTGGTGACGAACGACCTCTTATCCTGGCGAAGGAAGCGCGCGCCCGGGAATTGCGGCTCGATCGGCTGTCCATCCTCATCGTATCCGCACTCCTTCAGAGCCCTGTGCCACGCGCCCGTGGTGTTGAGCTCCTTTGCCGTCACAGCCGGGGTCTTGCCGGTCTGTGTCTTCGCGTACCGGTCCGCCCCGTACTCGATCAGCTTCTGTATGCATGCGGGCGAGCCCTTGACTAATGCCCAGTGCAGCGCAGTAAACCCTTGCTCGTCGGTGGTGTGGACGCTAGCGCCCCATCGGAGGAACAGGTCGACGCATTGCGGGAACCCCTTGTAGGCCGACCACATGAGCGCCGTGTGTCCGTAACTATCGAGGACGTCTACGGGGATGCCCTGGTGGAGCAGGAGGACCAGCAGGAGGGTGTTGCCGTTAAACGTGGAGATGTGGAGGGTGTTGTAGCCTTGCGCGTCGGTGATGAGGGGGTCGGCCCCATGTTGAAGGAGTAGATTGACAGTGTAGTAGTGACATCTCTGGGCGGCCCATTGAAGGGGCGTCGCGATGGACTCGCCTCCCTTCTTGTTGATCTCGGCGCCGTTGTCGATGAGGAACTTGCACATGGCGTACTGATTGTTTATCGCTGACCACTAGAAGCTGTTAGTACCATGTGATCATAGCATAGGTGGTACAAGGAACTGCAAGGCTGCGGAACGGCATGCCACGTACATGCAAAGGTGTGATCCCTTCATCGTCGGTGTATGTCGCATCGTATTCTCCCGACTCGAAGAGCTTCTCCATTGCAGGTACGTCCCCTACTCTTGCAATCTGCATAATGTCATTCTCTGCGCTCGGCGCATCGCCCCCTATATTTCCCATCTCTAGCTCATTGTTCAGCGTCGGCGCAGCGGCACTCGTCTTGTTCGCTGGTTGATTCGGGGCCGCGGAGGGAGCAGCGGCGCTGCCCGGCGAGGTAGACTTGTCCATCGATGTCGGCGGTCGCAAGCCCAGTCTTGCAGTGTCTCGGTTTGGAGGACGGATCGATGGGAGGTGCGATGACGACGGAAGGAAGATATTCTCGGGAGATTAGACTTCGGCTCAAGCTTAGCGTCGCATTGCTTAAAAGATGGTCCAGACGAAAGACAACACGGGTGCAGGGCACGGAGGGCAAGGAGAGAAACAAGAGACACAGTCGGGTGGACGGAAAAGCGCCGAAAGCCAAGTGGACGAAATTGCGTGGTCGTCAGCTCTCCAGCTCGGCAGCGGTTGAAGACTGGGGACTTGGAGGGAAGAAGGAGATCGCCGGGGACCCTTCCCCTAAATCGGACTAGCGAGGCTGAGCTGACAAACGAGGGCCCGCTGTCGTCTGCCGTGCTAGCCGTGATTGGCTGAAGTGAGGCTAGCGCCATAAAGCTTGGCATCGAACCCCCGGTCAGTCGGATTTCTCGGCCACCTCAGCCTCGTTGGCAAGGTGGGTTTCCTGTGGCTGAGGACTTCGACATGAGAAAGCTCCACTCGCACTCGCGTTATCTCCACTGACGGCCGGCAATGGCGATTTCTTCTGGAAATCTGTCAACGACCACGACTCAACATCGCCAACCCCCCTAGTCGATCGTTCGCAGGGTATCCCACAACAGGGGACTCGCCCATCACTTCACAATCACGCGACTCCCCCAAACCACGCGACTCCAGACACTGCGACCATGGCCGGCAAGATGGGCTCCTTCACGGAGTTCTTCGAGCTCATCATGACCCCTCGGCACCCGTCATCCTCATCGGCGCCGCCATCGTCCTCCTCTTCCCCATCCTCCTGCACTACATTCTGATCAAGTCGACACCTTACACGACTCTCCCCTCGGTCCTCCTCCTCGGCCCCGCCGGTGCCGGCAAGACGGCCCTCCTCACCCTCTTCGAGCGCGGCGACGCCCCCGCATCCACGCACACGAGCCAGCAACCCCAGACCGTCGAGCTCACGGCCTCGCGCGACAGCAAGACGGCCCAGAGCTTCCGCAACCACGACGACACCACCGGCACCCACACAAAGTTCCTCCTCGTTGACACCCCGGGGCACGGCAAGCTGCGCAACTATGCCATGGCCAAGCTCGCCAGCAGCACCTCGGACAAGTCCAAGCTCAAGGCCATTGTCTTCATGGTTGACGCCGCCGCGATCAGCGAGAACGAGGTCCTCGCACCTACTGCCGGCTACCTCTACGATGTTCTGCTGGGTCTGCAGAAGCGCGCCTCTTCGGGCAAGTCGTCCAAGCCCCCTGCGCTATCCCGGTTCTTGTTGCCGCCAACAAGACGGATCTGTTCACGGCGCTGCCCGGCGCGTTGGTCAGGTCGAACCTCGAGGCAGAAATTACCCGGATACGCACGTCGCGTAGCAAGGGCCTGTTGGACTCCGGTATCGGCATCGACGAGATTGGCTCCGAGGAACACGACGACTGGCTGGGCGCATACGGCACTGAGAAGTTTACCTTCGACCAGCTGCGCGAGTTCGACGTCGATGTGGACGTCATCGCGGGCAACGTTACCGGAAGCGGCTCAGGCCCCGACAAGTGGTGGTCATGGATTGCCCAGCGGATATAACAGTCGTTACGGAGGACAAGTAGTAATAAAAGCACATGATGAGGTTCGGTTCACCGAGACGTTCTGGCACAGGCGCGCAAATTCATGGCTGTGATTCTATCCAAGGTTGGACCAGGCCGCCCTGTTCTCTATGTAGATGTTGAGTCTACCCCGTCCCAAGATTCCAAGCAAATGCTGCCAAGCGAGGTCAGTTGATGCGACCCAGATTCGTCCCTACCACCCTGCTATGCCCGCTTCCAAACGCCGATGCCCAGACTATCGTCTTCCTCGTGTATTCTTTGCTGTTTACTCCATCTATAAACCAGCTCGTTATTTCTTGTTGAGGTGGAAAGGAAAAATGCTCAAGCCTTCTTGTTCACAACCCAGGTGAGCAGGTCGACCTTGGTGACGACGGCGACGGGCTTGGACAAGCTCTGGGAGCCCTCGGTCTTTTCCGTGACGACGGCGGCACTGTTCCACTCGAGGAACTTGCTGAGCACGGAAAGCGGCGTGTCGAGGGTGATCTCGACAAAGTTGCGCTTCTTCTTACTCTTCTCGCCTGTCTCGCCAACCTTTCTGGGGTCCGTGACGACCTCGTCCAGGCGGCCAAAGTCAAACATGACATCGCTAACAGGGCTGGACGCCGTGGCGCGGCCGGAGGAGATGTAGCTGAGCAGGTTGCCCAGCGTGACTAGGCCAACGAGCTTGTTGCCGCTGGCAGACAGGACGGGAAGCTGGTCGAAGCCCTTGTCGCGCATGATCTCGGACGCCTCGGAGCACGGGCTCGTCGCGGGGACGGACATGACGGGCTTCAGGCGCAGGGCGCGGACGGTGGCGCCCTCGTAGGGGTCGGTGCCCTTGGGCTCCGCGGCACTGTTGGCGGTGGCCTGGGTCTCCAAGCCGTTGACCTCGGGGAGGAGGTCGTTGGCGGCGAGCCAGTCGTCGTCGGCGAACTTGGAGAGGTAGCTGCGGATGCTGTCCGGGAGGACAACGACGACGGTGTCGCCCTTGCCGAGGCCGAGGTCCTTGACGGCGCGGACCATGGCGGCCATGGCGGAGCCGGAGCTACCGCCGACGAGGAGACCCTCCTCGGCGATCAACCTCCTGGCGAGCTGGAAGGACTCGCGGTCCTCCGTCTTGTACCACTTGTCGACCAGGTCGCGGTCGAGCACGTCGGGGATGAAGTCGTAGCCGATACCCTCGACCTTGTACGACTCGTTCTCGTGCTCCTTGTTCAGGCTCTCGGGCAAGGCGAGGATGCTGCCGTGGGGGTCGGCCGCGATGACCTTGATGTTCTTGTTGTGCTTCCTCAGGCCGCGGGCGATGCCGGAGATGGTGCCTCCCGTGCCGGCGCCGGCGACGACGGCGGAGATGTTGCCCCCCGTCTGGGCCCAGATCTCCTCGGCGGTGCCGAACTCGTGGGCGAGCGGGTTGTCGAGGTTGCCGTACTGGTCGAGGATGTGGGCGTTGGGGATCTCCTTCTCGAGGCGACGGGCGACGCCGATGTGCGACTCGGGGCTGTCCCAGGCGCCTGGGTAGGCGTGCGGATGATGGTGGCGCCGAGGGCGCGGAGGACCGAGACCTTCTCGGCGGACATCTTCTCAGGGAGGGTGATGATGGTCTTGTAGCCCTTGATGGCGCCGACGAGGGCCAGACCGATGCCGCTACGAGCTCTGTCAGTTGACCGTCATCGGCATGGGTGGAGGGAGTATCCGGACGTACGTGTTACCACTGGTGGGCTCGATGAGGGTATCGCCGGGCTTGATGCGGCCGGACTTCTCAGCCTCCTCAATCATGCGCAGGGCGATCCGGTCCTTGACGCTGCCGCCCGCGTGAAGAGCTCGACCTTGGCGTAGACCTCGGCCTCGATGCCCAGGCTCTGGGGGATCTTGTTGAGGCGCACGAGGGGCGTGTTGCCGATGAGGTCGGTGGCCGACTGGGCGGTGACGGCCACCCTGGTGGCGTTAATGGACTTGATGTCGCCCATGGTTGCGAATGGATGACTAGCGATGGGTTTCGTGTGGTGTTGTGAGGTGCTGGGAGGTTGTGGGAGGGAAAGACTATTGGAAACGGTCAGCTCACGGACGTGGTGTAGGCGGCCCGGCGGGTGAAAAGAGAAACGCAATCCACTTGGTGGGATGGTGCGAGAATTGGAAAAACGACCCCGCCAACGCCGAAGATATCCGCCCGCCTGGCGCTCCCTATGCGCCCTTGTACCGTACCGACCCGTACAGGTGTTCGCCCGCAGTGACACGCTCTGCAGCGGTTAAAACTCCCCACACCGGGCGGGACGCCGTCGCGTCCCTTGCCTCCCACCTCCCCTTTAGCATGCGTACCCGCCCCGGTGAATTCTCTGATTTTCTTTTTCTTTTCTCCTCTTCTTCTGCTTCTGGCACTTTTCTCAGTGCACCTGCCCCTCTAAGCCACTTCCAGGTTACCATTATGTCATCCTAGGAAACCCTGACGACCATGTCCCTCGGCGTTGCCCGAGCCTTGCTTCTCAGCCCAAGCACGTGGGTTCTGCCAGGTTTCGGGGGGTTTTGACTGACAAGTGTCCCTATATTTCTTGGCAACTCAAACCTTTGCCTGGCGGTTGGTGTCGCAATGTCATGACTTGACAAATCTAGGCAAGTGATTCGGCCGGGTTCAACCACGACTCGGCCGAAAAGGCATCTGGCTTCCACCCTTCTCTACACCACCTACCGCGCGCTTGGCGTATTAGAATCTGTGCGAGTCCGCAAGAGGATATGGATGTTTTAAGCGCTTTGGGACAGCGCCACACTCACGTGGAGGGTCAACGGGTCAACGGGTCAAGGGTCAACGGGACTTCAAGCCTCCAAAGCTACCCAGTGCCTATAATCCCCCTTGGCAGTCCCCACTGCGCCGATTCCAGTGAAGACAGCTCCTGAGATCCCCCGGCTCTTTCAGCGAACACCGAGTGTACTGTCCTAGAAATAGATAGACCTGTTGTTTAAACATGTCTGCTACACTGGGCCAGTTTTAGGCACCGTATACTCTGACGACGACGATGTTAGACGCCAGTCAACTGCGTGTGGCCTACTCGTCCGCGCCTCGGCCGAATGCGCCGTCCTCGAATCGTTTCTGACGCGAGCTACCGCCGCCAGGTTGCTGCATTTGGTGAAGCCGGGGTCACTCGTCCGCCCGCGATGGTCCGTGAAACAATCTCAAAATAAGATATAAGTCAAGTTGTCTCGTGAGCTGTTTGGTTTGCGTGACCCGCATGCCGCAAGAACTTCTCAAGTGCAATATCTCGATCACTTTGCCGTGGCTGATTTCAGCGATACTCAATCTGCCCTCCAAACGTGCGTGCGAGCGGCGATGGCTCACCTTACCACCGCATCTTCCAGAAAGAACATCGTCATACTGGGTGGTTCTTACGGCGGCGTATCAACGGCACACTACCTCATCAAGCACGTCCTGCCAAAGCTGCCCCGCCAACATGGGTATCAGGTCGTCCTCGTCAGTTCCTCGACGCAAGTCATGTGTCGACCGGCATGCCCTCGGGCGCTGATATCCGACAGCATGTTCCCCCAAGACAAACTCTTCGTCGACATCTCAGCTGTGTTCAAGCCGTACGCCAAGGACACTTTTCGCTTTCTTCACGGGACAGCAACAGCATTGGACCATACCAATCGAGTCGTGTCCGTCAACCTGGCAAGCGAACAAGGAATCGAAACGTCTGAATACCATGCACTAGTCATTGCGACCGGCGCATCCACTCTCTCCCCTCTCTTTGGACTCAATCGCGACTCGGGACATCTCAGAAATAGCTGGGCAGAGTTTCGGAAAGCTCTCCAAAAGGCAAAAAGCATCGTCATCGCTGGCGGTGGACCGGCGGGAGTTGAGACGGCCGGCGAACTGGGCGAATATCTCAACGGCCGAGTGGGCTGGATGAAGAACAAGACGGAGAGTCAGAAAGTTGCCATCACTCTGCTGGCCGCCGGATCCGAGATACTCCCCGCACTTCGCCCTGCCATTGCGCGAAAGGCTGAGGGTTTTCTTTCTGAAGTCGGGGTGACCATTCTCAAGAATGTCCGTGTCGGTGTCGTCTCGCCTTCCGGCGCTGGATTTGACGAAATCGGGGTGAATGCAACGATAACCCTCGACAACGGAAAGACGCTAGACGCCGATATCTACATCCCAGCAACCGGAACAAGACCAAATACGAACTACATCGACAGGAGTCTCCTGCTGCCAGACCGCAGAGTAGACACCAACCCCTCCACCCTCCGCGTTGATAAAGCTGGGACTCGGGTATACGCCATCGGCGATGCATCCTCATTCGCCCGGCCAGCCATCCACAATATCCTGAAGGCAGTCCCGATCTTGTGTGCGAACATCAAGCGCGACCTTCTCCTGGCTTCAGAGGAGCCGGAAAGTGCGGATGGCAAGGATAGGCTGTTCGCCGAGGACACCCGCGAGACCCAGATGGTTCCAATCGGGAAGAGCAAAGGCGTCGGTGCCGCAATGGGATACCAGTTACCCAGTTTCATGGTTTGGCTGATCAAGGGTCGGGACTATTGGTTGTTGACGACTGGGAACCTTTGGAGGGGAAAGCAATGGGCCAACGAGTCATGAGTGACGACCATGTCAGAACTAACGGTCCAAGGTTGCAAATACGTCGCTTTTCCGGTTTGCTCTGAGGTGGCGGCAGGGAAGGAGTAAGACTAACTCGGTGAAGTACCCAGTTCGGACACTGTAACCAATGAGAAACCTTTCTATATGCATGCAAAATGGCTCCGGGGGGTCGGCTTGAACATACTTGTCCAGCTATATTCTCAGCATACACTAACAACTGAACCTTGTGTTCTCAACCGAGTGTGTCTTCCATAAATGCGAGCTTGTCCGGGAACAGCCTCGAGAATAGGTGGAAACGAGTGGCTTCAGAACCATACGCCCCGGAGGTCGACTGCTTATACTCAAGGTCTCGCGTAGCCGTAGCAGCAAGTAGATTACGTTGCTCCCATCATTTGTCAATTCGCTCCCGACTTTCACATTCGATTATGAATACTTCGGTAACTTGAAGTCGAGACAACTCGGTGAGGAGACATCGCGCATGCCGTCGGTGAGTCAGATTAAGTCAAGCGCCGCTTCGGGTTGCTATGTTGTGTCACCACTGTGCTCTACTTCGACTAGCATATTGGTCAGCGTCCGCGGGTACATAATGCCCGAGGAAGTGCATCAAGAGGCTGGCGTACGGTTTCTGTGCTGTCGGGGGATTTCAGCCATGTCAGAGGTCAGATGCAGTCGCATCGGGCTGGCCTGTCTCAAGCCAGCCGCACGTTAGCTTCAAGCCATCGGCGCATCGACGCGCGTAGGCCGAGCCATCCTATTGACTGGTTGTGGAAGCTCGTACTGCAATCACCATGGTACGTGAGATGGTGAGCCTAGCACAACTCTCTCTCAGCACAGCTGAACTCGGAATTTTTGTCTTGTGAAGTGGGAGAACGAGGCTGGCTGAGAAGCCCGTGTCACCACTTGCCGCGCTTCAACGTCAGAGTTGCTGACCATCACGTCTCTATCCGGACCAATGGGCTGCTTCGTTCTCGTGGTAATACATCACCTGATCGTGACACAGAGTTGCCCAGGTAGGCAACCTCTAGCTGAGCATCCTCATAGGCAGCTTACCTTGCAATGCATTAACATGTGGGAAATCTCAAAGGGGGAGTACTTATAAAGCCGGGGCTGCTCGTTTATTGTTCATGGTTATCTCAGGGTCGGTGGTCAAGTAGTAGCAGATACTGTTCCGAGCCATCTACTTTTGTTCAAACTACTCCAGTCATGGCTCGCATCCAGGACTTTGAGGGTATGCAGTACTCTCGCACCGGCGACGAGATCGACCAGCTGGATTACGCATTCTTCAATCAGCAGTATGCCACTTCCACCTACCAGAAAGAGCATGACATGTATCCGGACCTCATCGTTCGTCCCAAGAATGACGACGACGTCGTCAGGGCCGTCAACTGGGCCCGTGAGAACAAGGTTGCCGTTGCCGTCAAGAGCGGCGGCCACCAGTACAGCGGTGCCTCGTCAACGAGCGGCAAGAACATCCAGATCGACTTGGGCAACGCTTACAAGGACCTAATGGTCATCAAGCCCAAGGAGCCCATCGCCGAAAATCGGGCGCTGGTTTACATGGGTGTCAGCACAACCATGATGGACCTTAACAAGTACCTCAAGCACAACAAGCTCTTTGTTCCTGCCGGACAGTGTGCCTACGTCGGCGTGGGTGGACATGGCCAGACCGGCGGCTACGGGCAACTCGGCCGCTGCTTTGGCCTGTTCGGCGACCACATCAGACTATTCGTCTGGTCTGTCACGACGGCGTCATCCGAGACATCACCAAGGCAAGCGACCCGGAGCTCTTCTACGCTATCCTTGGCGGCAGTCCCGGCAACTTTGGTATTATTACCCACTACATCGTCGAGGTTTACAAGTCCAAGAGCTACATCGGTACGGTTGCTGGGCCCAACGGCTTCAAGGGTCCCCACGGAATCAAGGCACTCTGGATCTACTCCAAGGATGTTCTCACCCGACTACTCACCGCCATCGCCAAGATGGCCGATGACCCTACTTTCCCTCGCGGCTTTGACCTCTGCGTTAGCGTCTTGAGCATCGAGTTCCCCATGGCGACGTTGTTCAAAGAGCTCAACGACGCTAGCGTCTGGGAGCGCATTCAGGACAAGATCAGGAAGGTCCTCGAGGACAAGTTCCTGAGCTTCCTCAACGGCAAATTCCCTGCCTCCATCATCCTCTACGCCCAATGGTGCCCAACCAGCAGCGGCGATAAATACGACGCCAGCGTCGACGCTTGGTTCAAGAAGTTCCGCGAGCTCAAGGGGCTGTTGGAAAACGAGACACTGCAGTTCAACGAGTTCGACATGGAGATGTCTGACATGACCGGCCAGTGGCTCTTCCCGAGGGAGCGCGAGTTCGACCTCCCCTACATCAAGCGCACCTACGCGACCAAATCGACGACCCTGACCAAGGACAAGTGGGTTGACGCCGTGGTGGACCGTATCGACCTCATATACAACCCAGGGCAGTACCTAGAAGGCCAGCCGGGAGAGAAGAACTTTGAGCGCTTCATGCGATGCAAGCTCTCGGTGCAGATCCAGTGCTTCGGGGGCCAAAACTCGCGCTTCTTTGTCAATAGGGACAACGGCACCTCGTACAGCTGGAGAGACTCGTCTGTCGTCCAGACTTTGGATTGCTTCCACGACCCCGACGAGGAGTCCAAGGAGTACGCCCGGGCGTGGCAGGCGAAGAACGACGCGATAATGAACGGGCCTACCAGCCCCTTCAGCAAGCAGCATAGACGCCTTCTTTGGGGGTCTTACGGGGACTGGAACATGGGCAATGAGGAGGTATGGAAGACATATTATGAAGACAAGGAAAAGTACCAAAAACTGGGGAAAATCAGGGGCAGGGCTGACCCCAATCGCACGTTTACCCCGAACCCCTTTGCTGTCACTGCGGTTGACGGTTCAAGGCTGTAACGGCAAGCAGTCATTTAGTTGCGTTTCCCTTTTCCATTGGTGTCAGCTACTAAATTGTGGATGTTCCACTGGTGCCACTCTGTGGCCGAACAGCTCTTAGCCTCTAACTCCTTCAAATACCAACTCTTTTGTGTTGGTTTGATGCTTCCTGTATGTGTAGCTTGATTTACATCGCCATCCTCAACGCCAACATCTTACCAACATCGGGGGTTCCGAGTCCCGAGACAGCATCCCAGCCCGCAACGGCCGGCCAGCTGGCGCCTGGCACGATCTTAGCTCCAAACTCGGGCGGGAACTTCTGGGTTCCAAAGCCAGTCGTCCCCGTGCAGCCCACGGACTGCCCAGCTGCCACGTCTTTGATGGCTTGTAGGCCGGCATCGTACAGCCACGGGTTTATGAACCCCATCGGCGGCTTTCCTGCTTGAATCAACGCGGCGTTGACCATGCCGACCATGCCCGCCCATATCGGCGCTGCGGCGCTCGTCCCCTGGAATCCAGATAATTGGCCCCCGCTGACGAATGTCAGGTTGAAGCTCTGCGCGCTGACGTCTGGGAACCCTCTCCCCGAGGCGTTGAACAGACCACTGAACTGGTTCCCAATGGTGTCCTTAAGGTAGGCTGGCACAGCCCGCTCTTGGTACGACGGTCTCGCGAACTTGTCCGAAAACCCGCCACTCGAGAAGTCGCTTGCTCGCTCCGGCGCCACACCTCGAACGCCGCCGACGCCTGTGACGAACGGACATGATGCCGGAAACACGGCGTTGAACCTCGTGCTGTTGGTGCCGTCGTTCGTCACACACGTGTTCCCTGGTCCGGAGTCACCCGACGCGGCGAACATGGTAACGCCCCTGGCACCGAGGGCGCCGAATTGGTTACAGACCTGCTGAACGTAACCGTCGGGGAGGGACTGCTCGTTCTCGCCGAAACTCGTCGTGATGGTATGCGGAAGCTGGTCGTCGGGCAACTTGAGCATGGCATCCAGCCAAATGAGCCAGGGCTCGGTCGTGTCTCCGGGCTGACCTCCCAGTTCCAACTTAATGGGGCCGTCTCCTGCAACGGAGATTTGCATGTTTGGTACCGGATTGGATATAGAGGCGGTATACTGTACGTCAAAGTTCAGCTCTTCGTTGGAGAACTTGTTCTGGTTTTGGTCGGTTGTCCCGCCGTTGATGCTAAGAAAGGAGAAGTTCACGCCCGTGGAGGGCGGATCAACGTTCTTGGCGAAGAGTGCAAAGTCTGCGAACTTGGCCACCTGGTTTTGCGAAGCGTAAACCCCGAGACCGCGGGCTGGGCTGACGGCCAATTTTGCGGGAACGTTGTAAAGGGCCCTGATGCAGCTAGGCGTGATGGTCCTGTTGCATGTGGCGTCGACTTGAGCTTGAGAGATCGGCGGAGTGGCGGTAACATCTACTTTGGACGTGTAAAGAAGCTGAGGGTTTAGTCCTTCAAAAGACCGCTTGTGTTTACGAAGCTCTTCGCTGGGGCCTTTGTATCCTGTAGAATCGGAAGCGGAAGGCTCTTGATGCATCATCGGATGTGAACAGAACCTCGTCGTCGGAGTTATCAGTGAAATCCTCCTTTTCATCTCCGGTGGCAACGAGTATCTCAGCGTCCTCAGGACCTCCTTGCCACTATCCAGATTTTGGAACCATGCAAAATCTGCGTCGAGAAGCCTGTTAACATCCCCCACTCTCGTCTTCAGCCGGATCCAGTGGTCGACGCTACTGATGTCCGCGGGATCTGCATTTCCGTGTTCAACGAGCCAGCCCACTATCGCATCACGAGCTTCGTCATCTGGTTTGAGGAGTGCTTGTGCCTCGTCTCGTGATAAGTGCTTGCCGTAGAGCTCATGGCCCGGTGTTGATACGCTGTAAAGTGCCTGCTCCACATGACGACTTCTGTCAAACGCGAAGGAGATACTGAATTGGTGATTCGGGTCGGCGGGACGAGAGCGTATCCATCGTGATGGTGGACTCCTAGCATACTCTACTTGCACTAGGCCATGCTGTACGGCATTGATGGGAATAACAGCAAAGAAAAGAGCAGCAATCGTGAACAAAAGTGACCACATCCTGAAAGCTTAGGTTGTGCCCCAGGCACAAGAAGCTCTTGAATGGCTGTGAAAAGTGAACAAACTGGACAGAAGGTGAGCTGAGGAAGAAATCTATCATGAGACAGGATGGAGGGTGAGGTGCCGGCACGAAAATGGTTTTAGTAAGTAGATAAAGAAGATGACTTGACAATCCTGCCTTCAAGGTGCCTTTGAATTGTAGCGTAGGCCAAACAAGCTCGAAACTTGACGAATGTCCACGTAGTCTTGAGTTTGAAACATCATCAAAGTTAAAATCCATGGACATGGCCATGGCCGTGACTTCGCCTCGATTCAGGATCCACTATGCAGAATCGCACTTTTTGTTTTAGTGTCCTTACGCCAGTCAGTTTCAAAATCTTACGCGCGACTAGGGCTGGGTCAGCATGCGTAACATACCTTACGTGGCCCGTTGAATGATTTACAAAGGCAACCCTTGATAAGGCTTTAAAGTTCTTTTGTCGGAGCATTTGGGGAAATTCCGACGAACCAGGAATGACTAACTAGCAGGGCAGGTCCTAAGGTTGTGATCTATCCGAACCTATTCATCGCCCTCGGGAAATGATCTTCACGTTGTATGGGCTCGAAAGATCGAACCTAGTGCTGCGTAGATTTAATATAGTAATTTTACGGATGCAAGATATTAAGTGATGTACAAATACTGCAACGCCCCAAGGGCTGTCCGGTGCCAGTGCGAGCAACATGAGAGAAATCGTTAGTGCCAAATCATACAGAGCCGGTGAATGGCTTTTATGACTTAAGGCCGCTTCTATACTTCAAGTTGATGGAAATGCGGAAGCCAGAGATTGCCATGGTCATTGAATGCGAGAGGACACTACGGTCCTAAAACAGAGCCGTGGAAATTATTATCCGTTACGACAGGATACCGAAATGGCACCATTTATAGTGAAATTTAATAGACGTCTTCTGGCAGAGGCAATCATTCTCTTTGTCAACAAGAGGCAACATAATCAGTTTCTCTGCGGCGAAGATCTCGTCGAAGCTGTGCTCTTCTAGCCGCAGAAGCATACCTGGGGAGTCCATTAAACCAAATCGGTTGGCTGCAGATCAGGACATTGAGAGAAACCTTGATTCATCCCAAGATGTCGGTTCCACGTCGCCGACGGGACAGTATTGCGTTGGATGTAGCAAAGTAGTGGGTCAGAGCACAGGCTTCTCTACGTACATGTTGTGGTGCAGCCTCCGCTTCTTACGCAAAGCAAAGGGATGAAGCCTTGTTGTGATTCAAATCCGTCACCTGTAGCTGTCAAGGAAACTCAGCGGGCACCCAAAGTCTGCATTGTTGGCTTTTCATACTTACCGTGTCGCTGACACCAAACACGAAGCAGTTGCCTGGAACAAGCCGACGAAACATCATGCCGGCTGCCGGAACCCCTCTTCGTCGAAAGTAAATGTATGGATCAAATTAGCAAGTCGGAGAATTGCTCCGACATAGTACACACAACAGGCTTCTGTAGACGCACCGGGGCCGGCGCCAGGATAACCATGCCTATTGACCGAAGACGAGATTCAAGCATCCCTTTTGGAACTGCGACCCTAAGCTGGGAAGCTACACGGGGACATTGGATCTGCCGACATCCCGTTCATTTTGTCGGGTATATGGCCTTATCCCTTTGCAGACACCATCGACCTAGATTATTGTTCTTGGGTAAATTCCCGATTTAGCAGCTGTCTGGAACGTATACACCACCTTGAGAGGCGCGATACGCGTATTTTCGACTGAAAGTCACCATCCATGATATGCTTCACGAAATGACGTTTCTTTTCATGGAGAGACTATGGATCATATTGATTCAACAGTCTGATCAACCTGAGTCAACGTTTTCTGGAGCGCTTTAGGTCCATGAGTGGTGGTGCAAATGCATCAAGGCGCCCTTTGAACCGGGGTCGGCGCAAGTTTCCGATTCATAGATCTATTGGGTATCAAAAAGAACCGAATGACCGACCGCCCTATTCTCCAAATGGTCGCAGTAACAACGGTGATACTTCGGAGGCTTCGTCATATAGATCTCCGCAGTCGCTACGAATTGGACTAGCTGTACCGGACGCCATCAGGTCCAGCGAAGAATGAACTCGTAGCAGGGGAAGAATGACGCCGCTGCCAATCGTCAAACCCTTTTCCACATTATCAGGACAGGAACTGACTCCAGCATACGAGCAGGAAACATTACCCATAACTAATCATAATACATTTATGGTTTTCACGGGTCTGTAACCTGAAGACTGCTAATAAGGATTACTGCATAATTAAATGATGAAGTTACGAGGGAGTGCCATATATGGCGAGCCTAGGCTGCTTAGGGCGTGGTGGATCCGTGGGATATAAATGTTTATATCCGGGCGGGCTGTTTCGTCGAATCAACAAGTTTGTCCTGACGGCCCTTTTTACTTGGTATTTAGTTGGATTTGCACCACATTGAAAGGGGGGACTGAAAGAAACGGCCCCTAGCTGGTGGTGCTCTAGTCACACCAAGACTTTTCGTCCCTATGGCTCACACGAGCGTGTCTCAATTGTGTCAAAATTTGACATGGTTTAAGAAACAAAAAATAGATCTAGTTTGGGGTCAAAACCGTTTAATTGGCGGTGTTAATAATCAACACCATGAACTTGGGAGCTGGGCAGCCAGCCTGACGCTGTAGACAACTACAATATCCTCTCAAGCTGCAAATTTTTTTTTTACGAAAGTTTATAATCCGCATGGCCTTCGAGTAAACCGCAGTTCTCTCGCTCAATCCAAAAAGAGATCTTGATCTGTTACTTT
>JAIMZG010000846.1:0-39755 GCA_020466075.1 Colletotrichum coccodes
TCATGTCAAAGTAGTATTCCCAGAGTCCTTCTTGACCCAGAGTCCTTCTTGACGTCCAGTCACTCTACTTAAGAAGACCTTCTGCTCTTCGAGGATAGCACGGCGTACAGCCTGTTCTGGGTCTTGGGCTTGGCGGCAGCGGGCCTCGCGGTACGCTCGGTGGGCTTTTGCGCACTCTTCCGTCCACCAAGGGGCCCCCTTTCCGAGGTTTCCTCGTTTCTTCCCTGCAGCCTGAACAACCGTGGAGAGAAGGTCATACATTCGTCCTGCTTATTGTCCAGCTCGGCTGTGGTAGCTGCGTCCTGGAGACTAGGTAGGACTAAGGCTCCTGGTCTGATCAGGTCTCTAAACCCAGTTAGGACCGAGTCTAGGACTAATAGTGACCGTGGTTGGTCTGTCTGTTGTTGCCGGTGCTTGTGAAGCGGAATTATCGAGATAATTGCCTGGTGATCAGCCCCTGGATTAGAGCATTTTAGTTAAGCTTAAGAATTCATCTTGATGTTACGACCCAAGAACGGTTGGTGACTAGTGCAGCCTGGAACGAACCCCAGCCAGAACCACTGGAGGGACAAGACATGCATACATGCAGGAATGCGGCACGAGCCGAATCACAGAACGGAAGAACTATGGGAAGTCACGTGATGGATCAGTCAAGACCATTGGTGATCCAACTGATCTAACACCAAGGATCAGTAAGGAACACAACTGATCCAGGAAACCACACATGGATATAAGAAACAGGTTTCAGGAAAACTAGAACAGACTTCCATAGCTCTTTAGTAATTAACTTGTGATATTTCCTTTTGTATACTTGACAATAGTGAAGCCTACCTTGTCGAGTATACGACTGATCACCGTCTACTCTAGCCAACGAGATTACCAGCGACTACGCCAGCAAGCCAAAAGACCTACCGTACTGTTTAAGAGTATCGACCTCAGCTACCTGTTAGCAGAAAACACCACTGTCGGATATCTGACCGTAACACTTGACTCTAATCTCAGATCAATTTTTACGTTACTAGACCTATAAGCTTTTAGCTTAACAGGGCGTGTACATCTAAGGTACTTCGCCTGATCCCACTACTCAACGACTAAACGCCCCCCTTACGTGTTACTGTCTACGCCTGTATTTATCCCTATGAAGCATTACGGGCGTTGTAGAGATTACCACTCTTTGTTTGATTTGAGCGTCAAATTTACTGTAAGAAAGCACGAAACATCAAGTATGGCTAGTTTTTGAAGACCAGGCGCTGGGCAAAGTTTGAAACACTTTAGCCAATGCCAAGACTTGAGGGTACGTCGAAGTAGGTTTTCTAACCCCTTACGGGCGAGCCATGGAATTCCGCCAAGCTGACCGGAATCGGAGGACTTGGCCTAGGGTCTTAGTAAGCACCCCTACCAAGACAGGCTCTTCCTCGTATCTACGTGGTTCAAAGGAAGCTCTCAAATTTCACCGAAATATTTTTCACAACCTTTCGCGATATCTCTCGTAAACAACCCTAACAATGAAGTCACCAATTCCCGATTACCTCAAGCACGTCTTGGAGAGTGCACGCCCAAACGACTCTGGGGCGCCGGCTGCGTACATTGATACGCTCGCCAGGGCAGACACTTCCAAGATGGCCGTAGCACTGGCGATGGTGGACGGTAACGTGTACTCTGCTGGAGATGATCAAGTCGAGTTCTCTATCCAGTCCATCTCGAAAGCCTTCATCTACGCACTGGCAATTGAAGATGCAGGGTTACCTCGGGTACTGGAAAAGATTGGTGTTGAGCCATCGGGCGATGCTTTCAACCGGCTCTCGCTCGAGCGTGGCACCAATCGTCCCATGAACCCCATGATCAACGCCGGAGCCATCACTGCGCACTCACTCGTCGTGGCACCGGATGCCACTGCAGAGCAGAGAACTGATCGCATTCTGAAGACACTGTCAAGGCTCGCAGGCCGGGAGCTGCATGTTGACGAAGAAGTTTACGAGGCTGAGCTCAAGGACGCCAATCGTAACATGGCTATTGGCTATATGTTGAAAGCAGCTGGTATCATTACCTGCGACCCGCAGGAAGTCGTCAAGGGCTACATCCGCCAATGCGCTATCAACGTCAACGTGCGTGATTTAGCGCTCATGGCGGCAACCCTCTGCAACGCAGGCGTGCAACCCATCACTGGCGACAGCATCATGCCACAGACGAGCGTACGCCAGGTACTTTCTGTCATGACAACATGCGGCATGTACGACGCTGCGGGGGACTGGGTTTCCAACGTTGGCATCCCGGCTAAGAGCGGCGTCGCCGGCGGAATCATCGGGGCTCTGCCGGGCCAGGTCGGCATTGCTACCTTTTCTCCCAAGCTCGACGAACGTGGCAACAGCGTGCGAGGCGTGGCGATTTGCGAGCAATTATCGCGAGAAATGGGCCTGCATATGATGGATGCCAGCCAGATCGCTAGGGCTACTGTCCATACATCGGTCGCGACCATCGTGGCAGGCGAAAGCGAGCCACATAACCCCAACTGCCAACGCGAAGTCATTATTTTCAGCTTGCGAGGGGCCGTTCGCTTCGCCGGCTCAGAGCGCCTCACCAGAGCTATTACAAGAGAGCTGGGTGCGCCGAGCCCGGATGATCCCAGTGCCGGGAAACACGCGAACGCCTGCGCTGTCGTCTTCTCTTTCCGCGACGTTTACTCGCTCAACGTAATTGCACGACGCATCATTCATGAAGACATCGATCGACTGCTTTCTGACGAAAGAATTGTGGTCGTAATTGATCCTTCGGGGGTTTTGCAAATGGACAGAAGTCGTGAAGGGAAAACGCGGCACCCGCAAGTCGTGAAGTCGGAAACCGAAGCGCGGAATTACATTGGTGGAACAGGTTGTCAAGCTGTATTTAAGAACGATAATTGGTAACTAATAGATTTGTATTACTTCCTATTGCACTGCCTTGCACTAGTATTGGGCACCCTGAGGAGGTGGGCATGTCGCTCCTGGTGGCACTTCATTAGCACGGGCGCCACCAACGCCCCCAGTGAATGGTAATCAGCATATCTGATTACCTGGTATAGTCCACATGAATGATCTGGTGTAGAACATAGTACCTATACGCGTTAACGTCGAAGCTACAACTAGGGACAGGGTCAACCTTTAGTGTAACGGGGACGCTAGTGGTAATAATCGGCGGGGGTGGAGCTGAAGTCGGAACCAAAGTAGTTGTAGGAACTGTGACCGTGGAGGTGAGAGTTGTAGTCGTTGAGGAAGTCGTATTGACCGCGCAAGATTGGCCATGAGCACGAAGCAACCCGGAGCTTGTCCCAAAAGTGAACACATCAAGGCCGTTCCAAGCGACCGGTGTATCTCCACCACCTGCGGGATTATAGGAAAGCTCGCTAACCAGCTTCTTCACGTTGGCAGCAACCTTTCCAGGCACCTGTAGCCGCTCTCGGTACTCTGCCTGACTGGGGAACATAGCGATAATTCCGCTGATCAACGGTATCGCCATTGACGTCCCTTCGCGAACGATGTCGTAGTTGTCGATATTGTATGCACGACATGTTTTAGTTACCTTATAAGTCGAAGATTGTTTCACGAGAATTTGTCTTTCGCAGTTCAAACCGCCTTGATAAAAAGATCAGAATTCAAGCCCACCTCCCCTTTAATAGCAAAGGAACGCTTAATCTAGTTGATTCCTAAGCACCTATGGATGTACCTACTCCTGCAATGCTTATTAACCTCAGTTTCTATGCCCCTTGGTTCCTTTTTCCGAAGCTTTTTTAGTCAGCGATTAGGATTTCAGGCTTAACCAGGGTTGTGGCAGACGTGCGTCAAAAAGTCATCAACTCATGCGAAATTAGATTCAAGAAGATCTTGTTCCTCTCATCTTTAAAAAGCACAACTGACTTGTGGCATCCGCGGAGCAACAAGGGTAAAAACACTTCGCAAACAACGAATGGGACTTGGGACTCATGACGTATACGGAGACTTCTATACGGCCCTACCAAGGTCCAATAGTAGTAAGGCCCTCCTTAAGTTCCGTCTGACGTCAAGGAATTTGGAATGGTCGGGGTCAAAGTGCACCACAGGAGCAATCGGTTTGTTAGGTTGATGGTGACGATTTGCATTTCATGCATTCATACGAATCTCGCGCAGTTTCGATGCGAGAATAACAGTATCCGTCCAACAAATAGACTCAGGGGAAGATTTGTTCAAGAAGAAAGCAGACCACGGAATTATCGAGAAACAGGTGCCAGTGGTTCACACTCATCGTCGTACTTTTCACCTTGTGTCTCGCTGTCCTTTGCACTGCTCAAATCAGTGATGCGCTGCCTTGTTATTCTTTACGTTTCTTCAGGTACTTCCGTATTGCTTTGGTGATGCATTTTTCGAACCTTGTGTGGTCAATGCGCGGATGCAGAAATATGATGGGCTTGATTTGGGTGGTGGACATTGCTACAACTGAGGTTTCGTAAGTTATTTGACGTACCACGTAAACCTTCCGTGAAAACCTTGGTGAGGTAAGCGGAGGTCGACCCAGTTACGAACACCCGAAGACCGATGAAGCACGGTAAAGAGTGCTAGAACAATCAGTTTCGGACATTAATTCAGATATCTTCGGCCCGCTACGGCAATTTTTCAATGCCGCCTCATGCGGGCGTTGAATATAAAAGGCATGCTTGTCAGCCTGCTATGTTAAGTAGGCTCACTTCCATGATGAACTTGCCCCAATCATAACGACAAATTGATCACCGAAATCTCATCTTCCACTTTTGCACCTTCATGAACTCCTCTGCACCAATCAACTTCGCCCTGAGGCTCCCGGCTTTTGGTACTCCTATGACCAAGATTAAGCTCCCGTTTCCTGAAGCGACGGAAGGAACAGTCGTGACCCGCGTCTTGGCTGTCCCTGTCTTGCCGTACGCTCACCTCATACACGCTGGACTGCTCCCACAACTTAACTTGGAGCCTCCCCTGATCCCCAACCCAGCAGGCATAGCACGAGTGCATGCCGTTGGACCCGACGCCGTTCATCTAAAGCCGGGTGACCTTGTGTATGTAAGCTCTCACGTTGGGGCACGGGATGATCCAAAGACGAAGATTGTCATCGGTCACATCGGCGGTGAGGGCCCTAAAGCACGAAAACTCGCCCATGGTGTGTGGAAAGACGGCTCCTTCCAGCAGTACCAGAAAGTCCCTTTGGAGAGTTGCTATCTGCTCAACGAGAACCGCCTTTGTAAAGAGCTTGAGTACACGCCCGCTGTGTTGCAGTCTCTCACATTTTATGGAGTATCAGCTGGGGCAATCATCGAGGCGGCTAATCTGAAGGCCTCCGAAACGATTATCATCGGTCCGTCTGGAGGTACCTTTGGCGGGCTTGCGGTTGAAATTGCGCTTGCGATCGGAGCTAACGTTATTGCTCTTGGGCGTGACGAAACTAAACTTTCCGCAATGCAGAAGACGATCAACAACCCGAGACTGCAGTATGTTGTCATGACTGGCGACGAGGAAATCGACAGAAAGGCAATTATGGAAAAGACGCTGGACGGAGAAGGGGCGGAGGTCTACAATGATTGGACGCCAGGTGATCTACCTCGCCCTCCGTACATGAGCGCTGCGTCTCGTGTGCTGAAGGTGGATGGACGCATCGTCTTGAGTGGTGGAATGATGGGAGGTCTTGATGCGATCAACTACGCCGAAGCGGTCCACAAGGACCTCCACATTATCGCCAAATGGGTGTGCCATCGCCAGACTTTGGAGCAGCTTCTCAAAATGGTTACTCAGGGTTTGCTGAGGATTGGGACTGAGAGTGGGACGGTGACCAAGGAATTTAACTTGGACCAGTCCGAGGAAGCAGTTGAGTATGCTAAGAACTATGGGCGCTGGAGAAGTTATGCGGTAATGTGTCCTTAAATAGGCTTGAGTTTGCGGTCGATTAATCTAACCGATGCACCTCGTCGTGGAGGTAAGAAGTCTTGGCTGAAACTCGAACTCTTTAGCCTCACCCAAACGTTAGACTTCTTCTCTAGATTGCTATTGGGGGTATATAGGGCGTGCTTATCTCTGTTGTATTATGTGTGTTGTGATAACTACAGGCCTGAGGCCAAGCCCAGTCTCTAGTCACATAACCTAGCTCATAATAAGAGGGCAAGAGGTAAGGGTAGCCTCTGCGCCTTCCGATGTTTAGTCTAACCAGACTACTTTCTCATTAACGAACATTTCAAGGACGTTATTAACTTCAACCATCAAGCAGAACCATGATGCAAAGTTTTCTTAGTCGCCCGGTAAGCCCAAATCTTATGTCCTACCTGCCCCACTGGAGAAACGTCTTCAACATTAAAAAAAGCTCAACATGGCGAATTCTTCCCCCAAGAAGCACTTCAGAAGTGTTGCAGGATAAATGGGAGGCTATCACGACATTCTGCCACACGCAATCGCCTTCTTAAGCGAGGCTCGCTTAGGACGACTGGTCGCTCCACGCGAAGGGAACAGTCACCCCACACAAGCTTTACCCCCAAAGTGAAGCTCGCTTGGAATGACCTGTCACCCTGAACGAACCTTAGTCATCCTACACGAGGTCGACTATTTAAGCCATTCTCTTGTATCTATTTTACTTAGAATAGAACAAGCCACTTTCACCTTTGATATGTCTTCCCTAGGCGGTCCCGTTTTGTGATAAGAAGCAAATCAATTTACAATATTTTTTATGTTCTTGATATCACCCACGACGGCTTTATCTTCTCCCCTTCTTCGAGTTCACGGAAGCATGCGAAGATGGTCAACGATCTGCGTAGCACCATCTCCAAGGGTTGGCCGTTCAGACCCCGAGACATAAGGAGGTCATGTCCATGACCATCCGAGCTAACGATGTCTACCTACAATACTCATCGGACCAAGATCCTCAGAAGCTTTTCCAGAAAGCCTCCTCTTGGTTCACTATGATCCAGGAGAAGAACATTGACCAAGCTCAGACAGAGATAGTCCTGAAGGGGACATAGGATGCCGTTATCAGATCCATATTTGGCTCAAACATGATCGAGCGAGCTCGGCTTGGATGGGAAATTATCAATGACGTGTAGTGCATAGCTTCTCTGTTTTACATCGTGACTTTTTTTCTCTTAATGCTGTTATAATTATGGAAGTAGGTGCAGCTCGCAGAACGCAACACGTCGTCCCATGAGACCCTATGTTGGTGGTCAGTTGTTAGTGTCTCAAAAGCCAGAATAAAGCTTCGGCGGTACACATGGGATGAGGTTTTGGTGTATAAGTAGGCAGGACCGGTTAAAATTGACATCTCGCCTGACTCTTCCTAAGCTCGTGCGTCTGGAATGGGAAGCATTCCCACATTCCCAGTACGAAATTGCCAAGGTTAACTGTGTCAAGGCAATAGATCGAAAACTTCCCATCAACAAATCATCTCAACAAGAACCCCGGAAAAACACTATCCGAAGGGTCAATGTAAAAGCTCATTCGACCAACCAAGTTAGCATGCCCCCTGACACGGGGAATGCAGGCAGGGGAGCTACCCATTGGGCTCTCCTCCTCAGATACAATATCTCCCTCGAATTCAGTAGACACAATGGATCTATGAATAAGCTTGGATCATCCCGCTGATATTCTGCCTTGCGCAAGCAATACAGCAAGTCTTGCACAAGTTCCAGAACCGGAGGGTGAGCGATCAATCTGCCCATCAGCAAAGACAGTGACATTTGTCTGTCGGACTACGTCCGTATCGTTCTCTGCTTCGTTCTCCACATCCTCCTCCTCATTGTAGAATACGACACCATACAGGCCGTAGTGGCCATAATTAGCCTCCTTACCAATAGCGGCTTTGATCTCTCGGCCTAGATCAATGAAGCATTGGTACCGGCTGGGGTCCACCACGAGCCCGGCTTGTGCTGCATCTATCGTTGCATAGACAGCCCCAGCGAAAGCAAGGTCGATACTTAGAACTCCTTCTCGAGGAGCCACTTTCATCGCCAGATCCTTGGCCAGCTGGTAGCTCAATACATTGACGAAGTCGGCATGAACAGGTTTACCCTGCTTGACACCGACGCTAGCCACCACACGTCCTGACGGGACGTCAATCACAACATCGACAACTCCGTCGTCTTCAGGTGCCTTAACAATCCCTTTGGAGACGGCCCAATAACCCAGAGCAATGGTTCCGTGACCACAAGCGGTGGAGAATCCGTCTTTGTGCCAAAATAGGACGCCGAAATGTGCGCCGGTGTCATCGGGTGGCGTGATGAAGCCACCGTACATATCGGCATGTCCGCGCGGCTCATGACATAGTGACTGACGGAGTTGATTCAATGGATGGCTGGATGTTTCGATAACCGCAAAGCGACGCTGAGCCACTGTTGTTCCTTCCGGTAAATGATTTGGCGGAAGCTTGTCGACGATGCGAAAAGGCTCGCCGGCCGTATGCCAATGCTCAGATTCGATCCAGAACGGACTCATATCTTTGACAGACATTGGGCCACCGAATAACATGGGAGATGAAAGAGACTTTGGGTGATTTCAAAGCGGCGTGGTTTTTCGTAACCGTGAATTTGGGAAATGTTGCAGAACGCGCCGGGTCTTCTGCTGCCAAATGCTGGTACTCATTCAACGAAGGAAACAATTTGTGATCAGCCGGTAATGACTGGGACGAGCTCTTATAACGCAGACAACTTCTGGATCTTGTCTCCTAAAATCAAAGTAAAGCGTGAGGGGTACAGCGCACCCGCATGACGGTCGCTCCGGCTCAGACTGGATCTGAAAGGTCATCCCGAGACGATTTTTTCGCCAATACTTTTAGATAACTGAATCAGCCGACTGGCGCTCATGATAACCACAACTGGATTTCCTATCAAATATGAATATTTTGCAACATACTTACAGTGTTGTAACATAGGTGCATCAGAGAACGGTACAAACTACATCAAGCAGTCTCGAAATGGTCTTTGTCTCAAGGTCTTAGTGTTTTTGCTGATTCCGTCAGTGCCTTCAGATTCGTTCGGCAGGCATTCGTCCTAGATATTCCAGTCTTAGTATGTATTGTAGGCGTACATACAGGCATTTCATTACTGGGGTAACCGAGTCCTCCGGGCGCACCATGGGACCTAATGGACCTTTTTTTTCTCCTGGTAATTCATAACTAAGCATCCCTTTAGGTTACGCAAGGTGTTGTCAATCTGATGCATACCATCCAAGAGGGGTATATGCCGACTACAAGAAGCGTCAGCGACAACCATAGCATGGATACCGCTATCCAAGCCGTGAAAATCTGTTGAAAAATGAGTGGATGTCCATTCAACAATTGAATATCCGAGTAAAGAAGAAGAAAAAAGTGAATTGGAAGCGGGACTCTCTGCCGGAAGCCTACGTCGCAGCCTATGTACGGAGTGGTCAGAGTATCCAGTGACAATGAATTGCTCCAACTGCCCATCTCATGTAGAGCCAAGTCAGACTCAATTACCGGTACCTATACCAGGACTCGACAAGGAGGGTTATTCTTCGTGGATGAATCGGAAAGACAGATAAGGCCTCAAGACCCGGAGAAGCCATTCCAACAACAACATCAAGGCACCAAGGTATGTTAAGGAACACGATTAATCATATCGGGTGCCTGCGATGCGACCTAAAAGACGGCGGCGTGTGCTTTCAGAACGCGGGTTTTCCATACAACTCCGAGGTAGCAGATGAAGACGACGACGACCGATCATCCCGGGCCATCCCAAACGGCGCCGCTGATGCCGTGGCTGTACGTCACAAAGACTCAGCTCATTAAAAACGTAATTCACAACCACGACTGATGGGCGAACCTGTCAGTGCTATACAACCCAAGTAGCAGACGCTGACACAACGGCGGACGCCACAAAAGCAATTCGGACTCGCCTTTTGGCAACCATGAATATGGCAATAGCTGATCGATATATTGAGCTCAGAATCCTCTGATGGCTCAACTAACGTCCCAGCTTCGGAGTTGGCTTCGTCCAAGGTTCTCTTCAAAATAGTCGTGACGCCCATCATGCCTATGGCCACTTGGTCAGCCCTGAATTCCGTGAGGCAAGTTTGGCTCAAGCCAACATACCAAAAGCAAAAGCGGTTACAAGAGCCACGATAAGCCATAGCCAGCAGTTTTGGATGGCAGTGCAGTCACCATGGAATTCCATCCGTACATCGAGAGGGAGACGGCTTGGTGCTGATGTCGAAGCTCAAACGAATCTCGAAAGTGATGACAACAACATTGGCAAGCTCTGGCGGTATTCCGAACTGATTCCATCTAGCCCATTTACAGAAAACACATTACTTCGCAGAAATCCAACTTCAATCCCACCATTATTCAATCAAGACGTTGAAAGCGTGGTTGCTACCGGGCCGGGGCGGGGTCTGAAGACGGTAACAAATTCAAGTACGATGAGGCCATTGGGCCTGGGAATAGTGTTAAGTGTCGCGCCTCCGAAAACCCAAACTCAAAAAAGTCATGGACTCTTTGCAACCGTTTCCGGGCCAAACGAATCGTCCTTCCTCGGCAGTTCTCCAGACCGGTTCTGGGTCCTGCGCCCTGGAGATCCAAGCGAGTGAAAAACCTGGGGTTCGACAGGGGCCGCGTCTTGGCTTCCGTATACGGTTTAGCGTCGATCGTACAATCAGCCGGTTTCCCGGTCCGCCGGGTCCAAGTTTTGATAAGAAAAGCCCCGCCTGTGGACTTTCGCTTCCACACCTAAGCCCAACCTCACGCAACATCGGACATCACACAACACCTGTCGGCCAACCAGCAATGTCCGAACAATCATGCCCGACGCGTCTCACGCCTCCAAATCGTGCTGGACCTGCCGTGAAAAGCGGGCCAAATGCGACAGACTCCTCCCAACCTGCCTCCGATGCTCCTCCCTGAAGCTCCGGTGTCAGGGATATGACCGGCCGAGAAAGCTGGTCTGGACCAATAGCGTCGCCAGCAGGGGCAAGATGATGGGAAAAGCCACCTTCAGCTCAGACAAAGCGCTCACAGATAACCTCGCGTCTCGTAAACCTGAGTTGTCAGAGACTGCGATAGTGTACCACTCCGTAGAGACGTCGCTAGACGCATGTCTCTCTTCGACTGGATTACAACGGTCGCTCATCGAACCAGACCTGCAGGACTTGTCTCATAACTGCCGGAGTTATATACGCTACTGTAAGCTGTAACCGGGCTTTTCTGCACCTCGAGACACTCGCTAATTCGGAGTGGCGTGTCAGTCAACATGGAAATGTCCAAAGAATGCGTAGTTTACTACCAGACATCAAGCAACCCCTTCCTGGCTCTGATGCCACTCATGTCGCAAAGTCAAGCGTTGTACCATGCAATGGTTGCAATATCAGCCTTCCACTACTCCCATCGACTAGTTATTAGCAACGTGTGGCTCCCATCAGGCGAGCCTGAACTCGCCGAATCTATTTCGCTGTGGCATGTATCGTACAACCACGATTGGCAGCTGGCCCAACCAAACTTCGCCCCCTCGCTGCGGACGGCTTTAGCCCACAAGCAGAAAGCTTTGCAGTTTTTGAAGTCCGAGATAGAGGGCCAAGACGTGACAAATAACGATGCGGTGGTAGCAGCGATTGTCCTCTTCGTATGTATGGACGTTGTGGAGTTTGGTAGCCGAGGTTGGGATTACCATCTAGGAGGCGCTGGAAGGATTCTTCAAGACCGAAGAAATGCCCTTCAGAACAAGGGGTATAAATATTCCCCTTGGCTGGAATATTTCGACACGGCCTACACTACGTGAGAACATCGCCAGTCAGCGTCATCGTCATCTGCTAAGCATTCTGTCAGATTCGGAATCTTGGGCGCAACGCTAGCACCGGAAAAGGACTCCTTTGCACAGCAACTCGCCTCCCTTGACCCTTCCCTCATGAAAGCCTTGCGACAATCCGAAGACCAGACCTGGGTCGGTTGCCCTGCAGAGCTATTGTACTTGGTTTCGGTTATCAACTCATTACGTTCGGACTCTATGAATTCTTCCGAGAGACTGGGCGCAGTTGAGGAGCTACGTAGCAGCCTCCGGGGGTTTTCCCCGTCAGCGTGGGCTATAAACTTTCCAGATCCACAGTATCACGAAGCGCGCACCCATCTCGCTCATGCTTACAAGGCGGCAATTGAAGTCTATGCTTCTTACATCATCGGATCCCCTCATGACGAAGACTATTTGTCGAGTGCTCATCGTCTCGAGGCAACACGATCCGCCATCCTCCGCATGCTAGCAATACCGGCCCAGGACTTCCATGTCAAGAGTCTGGTATGGCCGGCGTTCATCATCGGAGCAGAGGCACAGACGGCAGAGCTCAGAAACAATACCAGGGCAATCTTCAGAAACGTTTGGATATCCTCATGTTGTTACAATGCTAGGAACGCGGTCGAGATGCTGGAGAGAATATGGGCTCGAGATGCCCGCGAAAGCACGGCAAAACCATGGTTGGAGTACGTTTGGGAGCTCGAAGACAGCTGGCTGTTCCTGTAATTACAAATCCATCACTCTCCATCGGGTCCCGAGCACGCCAGCAAGGATCGTACTTGGTGACGAGACTCACTGCCAAGATGTCGTGGCACAAGGAAAGGATGCTGCAGGACGCTTAACCACGGATGGAAGAAGCGGGTCAGCCGATCTGTCACCCCCCAAAACCGGAGCTTTGCGCCACCCCTAAAATGTGGACTCCATGCGCCGAACTTACTTTGTAGAAACGGCGACTGATAAGAAGCAGTGGCTCCGCCGCCGGTTTGAGGCCAGCAACCATATTCAAACATCCACCTCGGATCTTATAAAACCTCGTATTGTCCCCTTCGTCGTTCATACTTTTTACCTTTTGCATCGTTCTTTTGCGTGTTTTGATTCGGCGACTCAACAAATCTCCCAAAATGTCCGTCCCGCATCCTCTCTGCCCCCTCTCGGGTGCGGAGCTCCAAGCAGCCGCACAGTTGGTGCAGAGTTCTTGGCCGCAGTCGGTTTCTCTGCGCTTTAAGGTTGTGACGCTCAGCGAACCTGCCAAGGTAGAGCTGGCGCCTTACCTGGAAGCGAAAGACAAAGGGCTTTCGCCTGCTCAACCAGATCGCCGGGCTTTCCTGGCATACTATGTTCGGGGGACGGTAAGAAGAGGGCCAACCATGCGGAGCAGCGGGAGAAAGGAAACGATGAAGGCTAATGCGGTTCGAGATAGGACCTTTTCCATGAAGCGGTTGTCAACTTGACGACGAGCAAGGTTGAGAGCAACGTCAAGCTCGGCGCCAACGTCCATGGCAACGTAGACTACGACGAGGCCCAGATGGTCGAGAAGATCGCCCTCGAGGACCCCAAAGTCCTGGCCGAGATCAAAAAACTCGAGCTTCCTGAGGGGACTGTCGTCTGCGCCGACCCTTGGATCTACGGTAGGCAAGCTTCTTGTCGGCTTGTGTCGGTTTGTGGCTGACAGTGGCCAGGGTCGGATGGCGTCAACGACGACGCGCGCCTCTACCAGGTCTTCCTATACATGAGAGACCCAAACAACTCCGCCGAGCCCGACTCGAACCACTATGCGTTCCCGCTCCCCATCTTGCCCGTGGTTGAGTGCAACGAGTACAAGATCATTCGCATCGACATTCTGCCAACCGGTGCGGACAATACCGTCAAGCCCCTGAGCCCTTACAAGCCCAAGCCTGCGAACGAGTACATCCCGGAGAGCCAGGACCTGCGAAAGGACCTCAAGCCTCTGCATGTCAGCCAGCCCGAGGGGCCCAGCTTCACCGTCACCCCTGTAGGAGAGACCGGCAACGTTCTCGAATGGCAGAAGTGGAGCTTCTTCATCGGTATGTCGAGACTTGACCGAGAGGGGACATCCTACGCCGATCCAGTAAAACGGGCCATTAACACTGAACAGGGTTCAACCAGCGCGAAGGCATGGTTCTGTACAATGTCAAGTACGACGGCCGTCCGCTCTTCTACAGGCTGTCTCTGTCGGAAATGAGCGTGCCGTACGGCGACCCGCGCCACCCTTTCCACAAGAAGGCCGCCTTTGACCTGGGCGACGCCGGCGCCGGGGCAACCGCCAACAACCTCCAGCTGGGCTGCGACTGCTTGGGGAGCATCCAATACCTCAGTGCCGTCATCGCCGACGACCGCGGCCAGCCCGACCCCAGGGACAACTGTATCTGCATCCACGAGCAAGACGCAGGCATCTCCTGGAAGCACACCAACTACCGGACGGGCCGCGCCGCCGTCGTTCGGTCCAGGGAGCTGGTCCTTCAGAGCATCATCACCGTGTCAAACTACGAGTACATCCTCATGTTCATCTTCAACCAAGCAGGCGAAGTGACGTACGAGGTCCGGGCGACGGGCATCCTGTCCACGCAGCCCATCGACCACGAGCTGGACAAGGTGGGGACGTCATTCGGCACCGTCGTCCACCCCGGCGTTCTGGCGGGCCACCACCAGCACATCTTCTCGCTCCGCGTCGACCCCATGATCGACGGCCACACCAACCAGCTGGTGTACTCGGAAGCCCACAAGATGCCGAGGGACCCCAGCTGGAACCCTCACGGCACCGGCTACGAAGTCGTCGACAAGGTCGTCGACAAGACGTCGGGCCTGGACCTCGATTTCGACGTCAACAGGACCTTCAAGATCACCAACCCGAACTCGCTGAACCCCGTCAACGGCAAGCCGGTGGCCTACAAGATCATGGCGCCGCCCTTCCAGAAGCTCATGAGCGACCGCGACAGCTTCAACTACAAGCGCGCCGAGTTCGCCGACCACAACATCTACGTCACCACCCACCGCGACCGGGAGCTCTACGCCGGCGGCTGGTACACGAACCAGTCTCGCGGGGGGACCGGGGTCAGGGGCTGGTCGCAGCGCAACGAGGCCCTGACGCCCGACTCCGACATCGTCGTGTGGGTGCAGTTCGGCATCAACCACGTGCCGAGGATCGAGGACTTCCCGGTGATGCCGGTCGAGATCCTCAAGGTGCACCTGAAGCCCGTCAACTTCTTCGACAAGAACCCCGCCTTGGACGTTCCCCCGAGCCAGCAGAGTTTCAACAAGAGCACCTTGGTGGAGTCGAGCAAGGTGGCGGAGGACGAGACCGACGGATGCCCCTGCAAGGCTCCGTCATCGAAGCTTTGAATTATTCTCGGGTGGGTCGGTACTTTCAGCGTGCAGTCCCAACCCTACCATAAGGCGTTTCAATGTACATATTTCAATACAATGTTCTTGTCGTGCAAAATTGGATACAGTGAGCGCGAACCTTGTCAAGCCGGAATGAAGCCTACTCCAGTTACCGAACGCCGGGTCCCAGCTTGCCATGTTCGAATGGCATTCCAGAGATAAATACAATGCCGTCAAAATTTCCCGAGGATTTTTCTCCAATCCGATGGTTCAGTTCCTTTGTCCTGAATGCCGTTTCACTCGGCCTCGTCTGAAAATTGGTGGAAGAAAATCCGTTGCTGCTCTTTTCAACTTTTCACCCAGAACGTAACATGACGTCCTGCTCCAATGACTGCTTGTTTTTTTATTATCGCTGATCGACTCTAGTTTTCTGTAATTCCAGCCAGCGTCGGTGAATGTCTGTAGACGACAGCTGCACGGGTTAAAGGCCTTGCGATAGGCTTGGCGTGCTGGAGGTAAAAGGCCGCCCCTGCTGCACTGCTCGATGACCATTCTGTATCGTGAATCCATGTTGCGGGCTAGTGCTTCCATCAGCGATTGGGCGCCAGCCAGATCGGCCGAGCATGGACTTAGACTTTCCATGGAACACTCTTCAGGAACCAGGCAACGATTTTCGGTGACTGCTCTTCAAGCGGATAGGTGCGACATCCTACCACCCTACTGATGATTCCGGACGTCTTGCGTAGGTGCAACTGGAGTTGCTACCGCGCAAGGCTTGGTGATAGCAGTAGCTGCGGCTAGCAACAGTGTCGTTCACCGAAAGCCCCGGCGCTTCTGTACAGCCATGCCCTTATTGGTTCGGTCTCAAGTTCTGAAGTGTCGACAGGATACCTTTGTCCACAGTATTTGGCGTCCCTGATCATGGAAGAAACGCAGACACAGTGAATCGCTGTAAGGCGGGTTGTCTCGTCTGGATTGACCGCGAAACGGGTTCTACGTCGATCAAGTCGCGGGTGAGCTATAAAACCCAAGGTGAGCTACGATGGGTTCAACTAGAGCTGGAGCCGCAGATATAGACAGACCGTGAGAAAATCCCCCAAAACACATATGATTAGCCGCTGGAGGGCGGCGTTGGAAGTATGGAAGAGGCCTCGGTGACGGGAGGCGTAGGCCCGGGTCAGTTCTCATTCGGTATCAGGCAGATTGTTCTCCTTGCGACTTGCTCATACGTAAATTGATCCCAGCTTTCGCGCTTGTGTGCCCCGTGCCAGACCCGACGTCAGATGTGGCTGAACCATGGCTGTGTCGGGCAGAAGGGTCTGGAAAAAGCCGCGAAGTGGACTGGCTGACGGGAAGACGGCTCACGCCCGCTCGGGATAAATGGGGCCATATGCGGGATCCCGGCGTCCGCCCCTGACACACCATCCGGTCCCCCGGTCTCCACACCGCTCCTTTACCCTCATCAAACTGATGGGAACATGCACATGGTCGATCATTCGCGCCTACCCATCTCTTTTCTGCTACAAATGTGCGGCACTGGAGTTTCCATCCGGCTTATCCCTGGTACCCAAGTGCTCGGGCACTTTGACCGGTGAGGGCTGGCGTTGCCGCAACGCTCGGAACGTTGATCTCGTCGCATGATACATGGACAAGGAGCTGCCGCCTAGGCTCATTCTGCCAAACGGCGGGATCGAGATGGTAATCGAGAGCTTCCTTTGGGAAAGGCCGTCTCTATACGCACTGGGTGACGACAGCTGCATTGCAAGGCTTGCGGGTCACGGGCACAGGCCCTTCCGGAGACAGCTTCAATTTGGTAGGCTCTGAAGTCCTGCTAACTATCCCATCCCCCTTGGCCGGAGAACGGGCTATGGTATGAAACCTGATACAGGTTCCCGAGAGAGGCAGAAACAGACGCGTCGGACTGCCGAAATGGCATGTCGCCAAAGAAACCCCAAACTCCGTCAAGTGCAGACTGCCCCAAGCGATGCCGCCCAATTAAGATCGTGGCAAACGGCCAACCTTGTCGATAAAATCGCCGTCGTATGCCGCCTGGGACGGATGCAGTCAATCTATGACCCGTATCAGACGCCCAAAAACGCCCACGCAGCCAAATTCCCTCTCGAACCGCAGAAATCGAGACCCAGTGCAACCAGAAACCAGAAACCAGAAACCAGGGGGTATCTCCACCGTTCTTCATCCTCAACGCAGTAGACAAACGCCTCTGGTGTAGCAATCTGCTTTGCGCAGCCCCGGAAGCCTCTAGTCAATCTCCGAATCCGGCATCGCCGGGACATCGGGGGACTCGTACTTGTCCCACGCCTTCTCGATGACGTCCCTGTCATGTTCCGTTAGCGCCACACACGTTCTGCGGTAAGACCGGGGAACTCACGTCTCGACCTTGATTAATTCGATGCCTTTGTTACGGCAAAATACCAGAAAGCGCCGCTTGGTGCGCTCCCGCTTGAACTCGACCATGAGGTCTCCTCTTGGCTCGCCCTCAGGCGAGACCACCGCGCCCTCCTTGCACACGATGATGACCTTGGCAGTATCTCTGGCCCATCGCATCTCCTGGATATGCTCCAACTCCAAGTGAAAGTTAATCGGCTTGGCGTAAATGCCCCAGGTGAAGGTGTCCCCTTCGGCAAGCACCTGATGCTCGAAGATCTGCTCACCGTCGTCGGGAATCCAGTGCCAGTACTGCGTCACACCGGTGCTAACGGTGTTCAGTCTGGACTTGATCCGGTTCAACGCCCAGTCGTGATTACCAATATGATCGCCGCTGTAGTCGTCGGTGTCGGTGAAGCCGTCGTAGACGAGATCCAGGTCCTTGGACCTTGTAGGAACCCGTGCTATCTTGAGCTTCTTGTATGGCCTGGCAAACTCGGGCGTTGGCGGCGCGCCCCGTTGGGGCTCCTCTTGATGAAGCTGGGGCTGCGACTGTGTTTGCAGCTGAGGCTGGAACGGAGGCGTCGGTGTCGGCGCGAGCGGACGCTGCGAAACGCTAGAGAACTCCTCGCTGATGAGCTTACGTTTCTTCGTGTTCGGCGTGCCCTTGGTCGAGTTGGGCGAGTCCTTCGGCGTCATCTTCATGCCCGACGGCCGGCCAATGCTCTTCTTGCCGTTGGCGAGTCTCAGAGCGACGTATTTCGAATCGTGGTAAAAATCGTGAATCGTCTTGGCGAGGTTGAAGTTGGCGCCTTCCGCGGTAGCGATCTCTTGCAGACGCTGCCGCAACCATTCCAACGGGGTGATGTCGAGTGTCTTGAAGCCTTCCAAGGTCCGTAGGGTGTCGGCCAAGCGGAAGATGGTATCGTAAGAGACCAATCGCGTCATCATGTACTTCTTGGCTACCAATTGATAGGGGCAAAAGTCGGCGTCCTCTAGAAACTTTAGGATGGTCTCTCCTCGGTTTACCTGCCGGCCAAGCTGGAACTTCATGCTTGTCTGTCCCTTCTCAAGGGCGGCTTGCAGCTTATCTCGCCACGTCTGCAGGGTCGGTTCAATCATCGGCGCTATCTCCGGCCACGACGGGTCCCAGTAGGGATGGTTCTGGTCGATCTTATCGACGGGAACACCTTCCATACACTCTGGATGGGTGTAAACCTTTCCGTCGTGCTTGAGAGCGAGGGTTGCTTTGGTGATTGGAGTGAGATCTTCCTCCGCCTCATCGGTAGCTGTTGAGCCCTCGGCGAAGCTCTTGTCTCGGGAGTTTGGTCGACTGAGGGATGTGGGAGTTGCGGTGCCGTTGGTGAAGCTGTCGTTGGTGAGGCGGTCGCCATGAGCCTCCGGCGCGGGGGCATTGAAGGCCGTGAACTTCGTGATGGTTGGCGTTTGCTCAGATACCGGGGCCTCGCAGCAATTTGATCTCTGCCACACGCAGTTACCGCATGATTGGAACTCGGACATGTCGAGGCCGATGCACTGGGCAAAAGGACCCTGGCCCTTGGCACACTGAGCGCACTGCTGTGCTTGTTTTCTTATGAGACCAGTCGCCTGGATGACGGCACCCATCCACTTCTCCTCCGCTTCCCCAAGCCTCCTCAAGTCGTCCTGGCTGAACACGACACTGTCACGAAGCTGCACTGGTCTCTTCTGGGGTAAGCCAGACAGGAACACAACGGACCTGTTGCTGGATAGAAGCCGGTTCACGGGCCCAATTGGGCGGCCCAGTGCATCGACAACCATCGTGAGCGGTGGCAGTTCGGCCTTGCCAGGAGCCAGCATCGATGCATGAGCACCATTGTGATGGTCTCCGTTGATGACCTTGTTGGCCTGCGGAATATCGGTGGGCCCAGCATCGCGACGCGGGGGTGCAGCAAGAGCGGCAGCGGCAATCCTGGCACGTTCTTCGTTTTCCTTGCGGCGTTCCTCGGCAAACCAGGCGGCCACCGCCCTATGGTGGTTCTCGCGCTGGAGCTGGAGGTCATTCCTGACGTCGTGGAAGTGGGCGGTAACGTCCTCCAGGCTTTTGTGCTCTCGAGCTATGGCACGGTGAACTTCGAGCGCACGTCTCTCGAGCTCCTGCTTCTGGAGGTTCAGCTCTGTCAGGCGGCTCATGTAATATTTGGTGTTGGCTACAAACTCGCTCTCGAGCCTCTCGTCGTCTTCCTTCTGCAGCAGTTGCATTGATTGCCAGTAGCTTTCCTCATCTTGGGGCGTTGGCCTCCTGCCGTCGCCGGGGTCGAAGTGCATGGCGAGTGTGACCCGGTTGGGGGCGTGGGGAGGCGAAAATGCGCCAGTTCAGAGGTGAAGTGTGAGTGAATAAGCCGAGTGAATACAACGAATGAATGTGGTTCATCCAAGGTTTGGAGACGCCTCGTAGCCGAGAGAGATCGGTCGGGCAGAAAATCTAGATTACTCCAGCACGAGGATGCGACCGGTCCGTACAAGGCTGCGGTTTCGCATGAAAGATGATGGGGGGACCTAGGGTAGAAATGGAGTTCGGCGTCAGTGTCGGTCCAGTGGTGGATAAGCCGAAGACGTCGCGTGCGCAGATCAATCCCCAGCAACTTTTTGGGTGATTATGCCGGCCTTCTGTCCTGCCAGACCGGGGTGCGACAGGTTCAAAGGTATCGAGCAAGGTAGCCGAAAGTTAGCCGACGTGAGCGAGTGTTGATAAGGTGAGAGTTGATGAGGTGGCAGGGCTAGGATTAGAATAACAACTCGACTGCAGCGGGATTTGGGTTGTGACTGAGTGAATGAGCGAGTGAGACGTCAGACGTCAGACGGCGCAGGTATTTAGGACGGCGCCGCTGGTGAACTAGGGGACGGTATTAGAAAGGGAAAAAAAATGGATGAAAAATGAGCAATAGTAGCGCGGGCAGGGGTGGGGGCCGGCCACGGCTAGGCGGTCGCGTTGGGATATCGTTGCTGGTTGGAGGACTTCGCGGGCTATAGCCGGCTGAGTCCGGTGGTGATAGCAACACAATTGGAGGGTGAGATGATGATGATGATGGTGATGCTGGGCAGATGGATGAGCGAACGTGTACGGCTGGTTCCTCAGAAGGTTGAATCTGCTGCCCACCGGGCGGTTTTGTTGACGCGGATGTGCTGGTGCCCTTGTCGGGAGATTGACTAGGCTGTGGATCGCACAACCACACTGATTGATTGACCTGCAGGCGGTTTGCGCTTGCGGTTGGTTGCAACGGTGTATCGCGTGTTTGCACGTGATCTCGAGCAAGAAATTGGCGGCCCTATCTTCTCTTGTCCCCAAATTGAAAAGGAGGAGAGGGGGAAATGAGAAGGGGGAGGGGATGGGACTTCGTCGACTAAGGCGGACGGAAATGAACAGATCCGGTCGCCGGAAGTTGTCAGTCGTCCATGGGACAATGACTGGATTGATGACTGGGTCGGACTGTGCAAAATGTATGTCGACTCGGGAACAAGAGAACAAAAGGCCAGGCCAGGCCAGTCGATGCGAGGGAAAGGAAAGAAAAGCGACAAAATGGAGGGAGAAATTCTTTACATTGCCAAGAGGGAGGAGGGGAGGGAAGGAGGGCGCAGAAGCACGCAACCGCGGCAGCACCATCCAATACACGCGTATAGAGCGGGAGAAGTACCAAGCACGTTCGACTAATCGTCTTGGCTATCTATGACTGCGCTTGCCTTAATGCTAGACAAAGGGAATGTAGGAAAGGTACTGATACGGACGAGAATAGGAACGAATAGTAATCGTCCAGGGGGTGGCAGGGGTGCCATTTCAAACAAACTATCCTTGTCCTATCGCCGAGGTGCACTACCCTACTGGATAGTATCAATAGTCGAGGCAACCTAGAGGAATAGGCGCATGTAAGGCGAGGTGGTACCTCGCCTAGATTTGCTTGACTTTGATTATCTGAACTTAGGCCAACTACCTATTGCGTAATAAAACCCTGCGGGAAACCCTGTACATGACAAGCCCGCATTAGATACTTGGTCTCAGAGCCCAGCTAGGTACCCGACCTGAGGCACTACAGTGTATGGAGTAGTCTGCCAATGACGACTCGGATCCAGAGAACTCTACGGAGTACCTTGGGAACGAATAAGTAGGGACAGTCAATTCGCGCCTTTGTCCACTGCGTTTGTAGCAGGCCGCCCACGTGATTGGACGCAGGTGCGCGAAAAGCCCCTTGGCCTCGGCCTAGCGCGCCTCGATAACGGATCCGAAGGATCCGATAAGGCACCTCGACCTGGGCCTCCCTCCACTTCTTTACTCGTGTACTGTCATGTCTGCTCGCTATCTGCAACATGGCTGTCGTCCACCTTTTCCATGTGTCCCAATGGGCTTTCGGCATTCTGCCATTTGTTCTCTATCAGAATGCCACTACACCTCTGCTCTACTTATTGTTTTGGCGCCTCCGCCTCCGCCTCCGCCTCCGCCTTTGCTTCCACCTCCACCCTCACCCTCCCCCGAAACCAAGTGCACGTCAGTCTTTTGGGGAACACGGACGCTGCTGCGAGACCCCGACCCAGATTGAGGAAACCTTGCTTCCGGGTAGTACGGCGATCCTATTTCCAAGCCTAGTGGCCATTGCCACCATCGCCTTCAAGGTTTGTTCCGGATTTGGGAACTTGGGCGGACTAGAAGTATATTTCGCCAATTAACGGCACAAGACATATGCTTTGCCGCGACAGAGTTGTGCCGAAGCTTGGTCTAGTTTCCAAGGTATTATATTTTTCTGCCTATACCTTTGCGACGTCCGCAAGCTTTACTAGCTGCGCGCCGGCTTACAGTTGAGCTGGCAAGATTAACCTTGGCGCCTCGCCGTCCTTATATTTTGACTTACCGCGAAACGCCCTGGTAAGTAGACGACAAGAGCCGGGAGTGTCACCTCAGTAGTATCGTGTCGTCATAGTCCTGCGAGATGGTTTGTCTGCCCTGCTCAAATGCCGCATCCACCTTCCAGCCACATTCCGTCTACTGCTGACCTGTGACTCGAACTCGTTTACTCCAAGACTTTCGTTGTATCACGATTGAATTAAGCTATGTGCCACGAAACCGCGCGGGAATCGTTACCTAGGTGCGTTAACGTTACTACCCTTCGCTTTCGTCTACACTCAAACCCCGCTGGGGTCGCCCACCGGTACCACCACCGATACAGAGAACTTAAAACAGCCGCATCTCGGGATTTACGTAGCCCGACCTGTAAAGACAGTTTCCATCCCCCCAAACGCCAATTCTAATTCAATGCTCCCTCGTAGTCATCATCCTCGATGTAACCAACCGGGAGGGAGACCCCTGCTGCGAGCCGGCAAGACCGGGACGCCTGTCGTGAAAAATCGCCATGGGAAAACACCCAATTTCGTCCAGAAACCTTCATGCAATCAATTCCTTGGGCCAAGCGCAATCGCATCAGTACCGAGCAGAGTAGCGCGCCGCGCCGGCGACGGAGAGTACGAGTGGTCATATCCGCTAGCCTGGCCGTAATGGTCATCCGCGTACACAGTCGCTCGGCGATCCTCTTCAGGCAGTAGCTCCTTGACCTCCCAATTGTTCATCCTAGTGCCCACAGAGAACTCGAGGTCCTCGCGAGTGATGGAATCCCAATACTGCGCGGCCATGTTAGCATAGGCTGGCAGGTCAAAGCGTCGGAATCACATACCTTGTAAACCATCATGACGCCCAAAAGGTTGCAGATGGTGGCGAAGAAGAGACCGTCGAGGTAGTGGCTCACGGCGGTACAAATCTGCGTGCTCACGGCGTACAGAATGACCTGGCCCACCACGAAGAAGAAGACACCGAAAGCGATATCGCCCAGAGGCCAGCGGTCCTGAAGAGTTCTCACGACGAGGAGGATCTGGAGGGCGACGTAGACGAAAAGCTCAACGGCGTTCAGCAAGTACAGAACGACGAAGAGTCCGATGGTGTTGGTGGGCCCCAGACCAGCCCATGACTTGAAGGTCGCAAGCGAAACCAGGAAGCATATCGCAAAGGCCACCAGGGAGCAGACGCGCAGTAGCCACACGGAAAGCAGGGTGCCGTCCTCGTAGAGCTGGAATCCAACAAAACCATTGATCAACAGGCAGGTTATCAAAGCCGATGACAACCCGTTCTGAACTGATACGAAGTAAGGATACGGAGCGGAGCCCGGAGGAACGACACCGGCATCGACGCAAAGGGAGATGAAGCTGAGGAGCATGTAGATGTAAAAGAACATGAGAATTTCCTTGCGGCCTGCGAACTTTGTATCAGCATTGCTCCTCTGACGCAGCTGTTCCCAGAGCCAACTTACCGACGGCCGTGAACTTGCCGCGGATGTGCAAGATCATGACGACGGTCATGAGAAGGGCAACGATATGCATGGCGCTGGCAGCACCCTCGAAAATAATGGTGTTTGCCAACTCGATATTACGCGCGTAGCAGTCCGGCTCGATGCCGACACCGCTCGTCACCTCCGTGATGGGTCCGATGGATGCGCACAACGGCAGCGGCGCCATGTGGCAGATGTTGGTGAAGTCGCCGAAGCCTGACATGATGGGCTACGGGCCGACCTACGGCGATGAGGCTGTTGATCGGTTCAGTTCGAGTAGAGCGAGCGTTGAACAGTTTCGGTGACGGCGGACTGGATAAGCGTATTGAAAGATGCTGTTGAAAGCCTGGAGAGGGGGTCTCGGCAAAGGGGTAGCCAAAGAAATATGTGAGCGACGGAAAGGGTCGAGCTCAGGCGACGGCGTCGACGTGATATGGATGGTGTACGGCGAGAGAGGACTGGCGAAGTCCGGACGTGTCGTCACGAACGAAGGGGACGACGATGCGGGTAGAGGAGGGATGGATGTATCGATGGATGACAGGGGAGGTCACTCGGGTTGGGAGTGTACGGGTATCGTGGAGTCTTCGGAGGCCCGTGACGGCGGAATGCAGAATGGTGGCCAAGGTCAAGAGCGATGCGGAAACAAGCGACGGTAACGGGCAACGGCGACGATGGAACGGAGCGAAGGTGCGGGAACGAACGACTGGGCAATAACCCGTTGGACTCTCGATGAGGTCCGAAAGGTGCCCGGGGGGGTATGAGGCCGGAGGTTGGAGCGAGTGAACGGTTGCTGTCCGACGGGCAGAGAGCTGACAGGGACGTTGGAGCAGCGTTGCTGTGGAAAAGGGAGGAGAGAGTCCACTCTGACTGGGAGATCAACCAAAGTGCCAGAGAATGGCGGGCGACTAGCACAGGAAGCAAGTTAGAGACGCCTTCCCGGTCCAGGAACGGGATGGAGTGGGGCCAAATGGCAATCTTTGCAGTGGCTCCATGGCTGGTGGTTAGGGCGGTCCCAATAAAATCAGCGCATGCTCCTGATTCGCAGTCTCTGACTGGTCAGCTCGTGTTTTTCCAACGAGTCCCTCTCGGCAAATTACCCCGATTCAGCTGAACTGCCCCTGTCCGAGCGGGTCCAATCTTCCCCGCTAGCTTGGACACGAGCCCCCTTCGCCCCGTCTGGCTCTGGCGAGAAATGTGCTGAGCAGCTGCGATCCCCGTTTCTGCCAGGCGTCCAACCTCTATTTTCGACGACTCGCAGACACTAGAAGTGCTTATGTGACTAACAGCACCCTCCTTCGTACCTAGTACCATTGCACCTCATCGCCATCAATACGTCGTCTGACGCTATTGCTACCACCATTCGATTTTTTCCTTTTCTTTCTTTTTTTCCCCTTCTTTTTTTCCTCTGGGGTGAGGAGGCGCTTTCTCTGCAAAAAACAGTCTCGCCTTTGATTGCTCGTCTCGCAACTTTATCACCACAGTTGACGAGGATATGATTTGGCTATGCGTCGCTCGTTTCCGCGCCGAAACCATTGGATGCAAGGTAAACCTTATAAAGAACAGCAAACTCCCGCTGTCAGCGACCTGAGAACGCACTCACCCCGCGTCGTCCAGTCAACCGTCGCACAGCTTCGTCCCATGTCACCAAACTCTCTACTTGTTTCTGCCTTATGCTGCCAGTCGGACGACAGCTATATCCATTGAAACCGTCTGTTTTGCAGTGCAATACGTAACTGCTCCCGCTGGCCGATTGGCTGGCTGCTGCTGCGTCATTAATGTCCATCACAACAGGTCCGATCCGCCGCCTTTCGCCGTCCCAGCTTGTCACGTAGGCGAAACCGGCGTCTCAGCCTGATTTATTGAAACGGCACCCAATACCGCGGACGGAATATGTCTGGTTCGCGACACATGCCTTGGCATATAATCATCTTGTCTTACCTTCACCTTGCATTGCTGAAACTACGTCGTATCTACGGCAAAAAGTTCCCATTCAAGATCCAAAGTCACGACGTCTTGCGGATACCCTCTCAGACAGAATGTCGCCGACACCGTTGACAAGTGCTTTCCACAGCCGTCACCATTCCCAACCTCCTATTGTGTCTCACTTGGCTGCTCTTCGCCGTCAAAACATTTCCCCCAAGTGGAAATGAGGCTCTGCACTCGCACCGACGTCAGCTATGTTTCACTTCTCTTCGGCTTCTCATCGGACATGGCCATGTATAGCATACATCGTGTGCCAAACCATACAACGGCAAGAAACCCAGAAACCCCAGCTCTCGGTTGGCCACATCATGTCTATAACATTGTCTCTCCTCTGAAGACGGAACCCCATCCCAAGTCGCGAGTTGATCTCATCCATCAAGGGCCACAAGCCTCAAGATGGCACGGCCGTTGGCCTCGAAATGCTTCACCCATGGCAGAGCCTTCAGCATCCTCAAGTGAGAAGGATGGATACTCCCTTCCCATCTAGATTCTTGACCTGCCAAGCGCACCTCCGTCCGGTCGAGTGCGCCCAGCGGCCGGTGTTGCAGAAACCTTATCATCTTCTGTTGCGGCCTTATACTGAAGTCGGCCTCTCTGACGATTTTGACCGTGATTTCCGTCTGCTCCATCTTTGCCGTCACCGCCCAAGCCTGAAAGTCATCCCAGTCCACCGTCCCGAGAACTCCCAGCGTGGTCAATACGTCTAGCAGCACGTCTCTTTGCGAGCCCATGCTCCTGGGTGCGAGCCTCCACCCCAACATCCCAAGTAGATTCGACTGGATGAAGTTCTCGGATCTATACTGAGTGGCCGGGCACGCGGTTCGGTCTACCGATTGTCGAAAGGCCTTTTTCAAACACTGGATGGAGTTGGTGGCGCGGTGGGCGCGGTACCACTTCGCCGAATCGAGCAGCACGAGAGCCTTCTTGTAGGCGAGGGGCATGTTACCCTCCCTGCCACCGCCTTGATACTGCCTCCTCATCACTTCGATGAATCGGCCGGCGAACCCGACAAGCTCACCCAAAGCCTGCGCTGCTTTCCCCAAGTCGTCTGCGACATCTGTCTGGCTCCGCGTGTTTATGCTGCCTTGCGACTGCACTCTGTGCCATAGCATACTGGCCATGCACTTGGTGATCTTGCCAGCGGCATACTGACAGTCCGTTTTGAGCCTCGTGATCACACGCTGCTCGGCCGACGAACCGTGACCGATGACGCACCGACGGAGCGACTTGGACGGATGGTAGTCGACGGTCAAGTTTCCGCAATGGAATGTGAAGCCCTTCTTCCGTTCCTTTTTCTTGATGCGATAATTCACCCGGCTATCCTCGACCTGAAACCCGTCCTTAGAGACTATACCGATGTCGCCATTAGTCAGGACCATCCAGAACCTGTCGTCGACCATGGGGCCTGCCGGGACGAAGAATTTGGTGTTGTCGACCTTGAACGTCGAGCGGGGTGCGTCAACGGATCTCCAGACTGCTGCCATGTCATTGTCGGCTTGCATGGGAGTGGGTGCCAAGGCCATGCTGCCCGAGGTGAGCCGGCGCAGGGAGAGAAGTTCGTAGAGGTCGCGGGAGTCTGTATTGTTGATGGAATCGAGGCTCTGTGATTTCTTGAAGGTTCCGAAAACCACACTGAGCCTAAAGCTGTTGGGGTATCGAGGGTGTATGGGTGTATGGGCTGAGAAGACGCGACTGATGATGGATTCGGAAGACTCATGGTTGTCAGCGGCTGGCGCTCTGTTATTAGTTTGCAACTGCAAGGTCATCTCCGAAGCCCGCCATGGGATACTTGAGCAAGGTTCAAGAGAACGACGGAGCTGAAGTGTCGAACGGTGGTTGCGCAGTTTGACTGCGAGCGGTTCACTTCCATCTCCGAATCATTTTCAGGCACATCCGCAACCTGGATTCCGCCTTTTGCAGAAGAACACGACGATCGTTGGGTGTTTGAGAGTACTCTTGACTTTGTGAGGCTATCTTGACCCTTTTCAAGTTGCGCCAACGCCTCAGAAAGCGCTTGCGGCTCTTTTCGGTATTTTTCGTCTCTGCTGTCCATTTAGGAACAGTACAACTAATGTCCTGAGCGGGTTCTGAACACTGCCGCTGGGAGACCACATTCGCTGCATCTTCTTCTCGCTCTGTAAAGACCCCCCTAGCCGCGTATAGATCCTAGCATGCGGTCGTCCAGCCCTGGCCAGCACCCGAGCTGTTCGTGGTAACCGACCGAGAGACATGTAAATCTAGGGCGTTTCTGGGCTTCTCGATCCCCCGCCCGCCTTGACGTGTTGCATCTTTGACACTCACGAGATGGAGGGTATCACCTCTGGTTGCCATTGCCATCAACGTCTGGCTCGACAACAGAACCCACGGCACTGCATTGCCGAACAACGATTCGTGTGAGGTCATACGCCAACACTCCTTACAGCGTCCGCCTTCACCGGCACCCGGGAGCAACACAAGCAGCAGATCCTAAGCTGTCAATTTGCTGTTTTGCATGGTAGAAGGCTATCCTCTCCAGGGTTTATTTCAAAGTCCACAGCCAAAGCATGTTCCGTGGGATCAAAGGTTCAGGTTCTTTCCGGCCAACACGGCGTGGGACGTGTTGCACCGGATCGCGTTTATCATGTAGTAGACCCATCATACTGTGTACTTCTATCGCCACAAGTGCACCCATAAGACCTATTCATCGCAATACTCGCATAGCGAACTGTTCTCTCACAAGACCGACCATCTCACGGTCCATGCGCTACTACTACTCCTCCTCCTCACCACAGGCCCGCACGTGTTCCGGCGAGGACCAGTAACGATACCAAGAGCCATAGCGATCTTTGCATGTCAACCCATACTTCACCGGCCACATCTTGCAAGATCTATGCTCTGTTGCTCTCCTTTTCGCGCCATGGCGCGTATTTTCCAATAATATAACGGCAACGATACGGTTAGACCCCCGTGACGAGGGGAAGTCGGCATTTACTCTGATAGAGGAACTTTTCCGAGGGTGATGCTTGGGCCATTACTCTTCGAAAGAGTACCCAGTTGGATCGGGGGGGGGGGGGGGGGGCTCAGAGTCCGTCCGGAGAACTGCGCGTTTCCTCTTCGTCACGACGTGAGGTCTCGATACGTCCTTCCGAATGCCCTGTGCGAAGAGAGCCCTGTGGGCATCTTGATATGGACTCGGGCCGACTTGCTCAACAACGCCAGAGCTTTCCGCGCGACACAGCCCGGTGTTACTAGTCGTGAAGCCGAACGCTTGTGCACGGGATGGTGTGAAGCGTCGTGCAATTCCGAAGAGTTTGGTCTCGGCGACGAGCCAACGTGCGTGTGTCATTTCGTGCCGTCTCGGGAACGATAGGTGCGCAACCGGCTCTCCAGTGCACTCTGGCTGCACCAAGTCGTATCGACTATACTGAGGCTTCGTCGTGGGGAAGCACATTGTCCAAACCACCTACATCCGCGGATGCTTCCCGCAGTCTCGCACAACGTTCCTTACCCCGAATGCCCCAGGGGCGAAGAAGAACCAATCACTCTCCTCGCTAACACGATCCGAATGCCGATGTTCCCATCGTAAAGGTGCGGAACACAACGTTCTCCCAACTCACACTCGCGCGGACGCATTACCCGCGACGCCGAGCCGCGGCCACCACTGCCTGCGTCCTTTCAGGACTCCAACAGCAAAGCATCCGTATTAGCACCTGTCGGTCACCAGCCCCGACAGTCGTTCTCTGCGTCGCATCAACAGATCATTCCCAACATCACCGGGTGCCAGACCAGCCTCCAACTTCTCGGACCGACGCTGCCTCAACCCGTTTTCAACCCGCCCCGGGTCTATAGTCGTCCGCATCGGAAGCCTGCCACTGCCATCCCGAGACCCCGGGTTGCTTCCCCCACCCCCAGTCCTATCGGGGCACCTACTGCCGAGCCTCGGGCCAACACCATCAACCGCTCTCCTGGCTGTCTTTGCGAGTCCGTCGCCTTTCGTGCAGTGTTCCGAACCAGGACACAGGACGACTCTGGCAGCATCCTCACAAAGACCGAAAAAGGTCGAGATACTCGGTGTGCACGCCCGTCCTCTCGTATTCCGCCCGAGATACACCCTCGACGAAGACGAAGAACCCACAAGAACGGTCCTCGCACCCCGACCCCGCTGTACCCGAGGCCGCCTCGTCTCTCGATCCGTGACCCCCGTGGGCGACGAGCCCTTCCCTCCCTCCTCGCGAACAGCAACTCGCCGACGAGGCCAGACCGAGTGTGGCGCCTTCGAAGCCGAGAAACATCTCGGGCGATGTATCTGGACCTCGGCGTCGCTTCTCCAGAACCGGCACGGGCTGGGTCGTCGCGATGACACGCCGTCGAACCCGTGGTCCCCGGCTGTACCCGCTCCGTGGCCGCAGCAGATGCGCCCACCCCGACTTCTCGTTCCGGAATCAGTCGACAGGACAGGTCCGACGGGCTCCGGGCCGTGCCCGAGACTCCTGGTGTTCAGGGCATCACCCTCGAAAGAAATCCCAGGACCCCCCGGCCGATGTTCGCTCGTCCCGTCCTCCTCTATTCAGCATACGCACATTCGTTGTGCGAGACAATGGATACAGCAAAGAAAAGGCCGGAATGTAGACACATCACAGGCGTTGCACAGCTTCTGGCCGCGCACGCCGAGACCCAGAAGTTGCCACGCCGCCGTCTCCGTCCGAGAGAGCAACTCGCGTCGACCCTACCAGCCATAAACTGGACAGGGTTCGATCAGAATCCAACTCGAGGCTCCAAGTCCCATCAGTTCGGTCCGGGTGATGTTATCGGACTCTTGCCTGGGGAGACGGATGGGCTCCAACACGCTACCTATTTGGTATGACCTAGTAGGCCTGACACTCAGTTCTTACAGTGCCAGGTGCGACATCACACTCGTAGCACCGTGTTCGTACCGAACAAGCCACTCAGGGACGCCATGTCACTGTTATTCTCTGATTGGTCAACGTCCCAGAACTCAATCCCCAATCCCATCATTACCAAGTCACAACCCCAACTTCACATTGCAAAAACACACAACGGCCCTCATTTTACTGGTTTGTATTTGGTTCGTTTGATCTTTCGTGATCTAGTCGTCATTGCTGACGTTTTACTTCTATCTACGCTGAAGAAGGCCGACCGACCCATCGGGGACCCAAATCCTAATCATTCCCCCCCGTGAAGGAAGCCGGGCCCTGAGGTGCGCCCTGAGCCACCTCGAAATTTGGTAGATATTACACGAACCTGGGCTACCATGCTTTGTCTTGGCTTCCCATCCGCCGCTCGTTGATCCCCAAGAGCCAACTCCTCCTGATGCAATTCAAACAGTTGATCCGTGAGAGTCGTCTCTTCCCTTGCCCAGATCCCAGATTCCCCCAAGAATGTCCGTCCCGGTCGTTGCCAAGGTTGGCCGTGAAAAATGAATGGCCCTCATCCTGCGCCATACACAATGCAATGCTAGAAGAAAAAAAACGAAGTAGACCTCCTCAGTGACGTCTCCTAAAAAAAACGGTGATGTTGGTAAATGGTCAAGACACCTGGACCCCCGAGCTCCTAGTTCGGGTACGGTCCCTGCGGCAGACCATGTGGCATCTGCGGCATTTGCGCATTCATCCGGTATGGTGCATGCATAAACTCGGGAACGACGCCGGTTCGCAGGTCGTTACGTCGCCCGAGGGGTTGGTAGTGCATCTGCGTCGTAGGCAGATGGTATTCGTTGAGAGACGCCGATGGCGGAGGGTATAGAAGAGTGTTGACGTGACGGATGGGCTTGTACGGACTGGGGCGCTGCTGAAGGTACACGCTGGGTGAGTGCGAGATGGGCGTGTGCGCAATAGGAGTGTGCATAACGGACGTCGGGAACTGCTCGCCGAGGGGTGACGAGGCGTACACCGAGAGGCTTCCGGGGCTGTGCCTCTTGGTTGGCGTGCCGTACCCCATCACGCTGTGCATCGACACATTCGACGGCGTAAGCGAGGCCTGGGGCATCGAAGTCGTGGCCGGCATGGGCAGCTGGGGCATCGAGACCGTGGTGGCGGGGGGGAACACCGTCGCCATGGCGCGGACACCATTGCTCAGCGGCGGCAGCGAGACGTGTTGCTGCGCAGTGTAGGCAGCCGTGCCCGGATACATCTGTGCCTGTGCCGGAACGGGGTTGGTGTTCAACGAGAGGTTAGGAACCGGAAGGCGCATCGGTTGCTCGCCAACCATTTGGGGACGGGCGACGGGAGGCATCGTGTTGGGCTGCCTGCTCAGTCGCTTCGGCGGGGGCTCTGCCATATCCTCCTCCGAACTCCTCTTGCGGCTGCTCACGCCCACGACGTGCTTACCAGAAAGCGGCGACATCTGAGGATTGTGGTAGGCCGAAGGCCATGCCTGGGCGGTGTTCTGGATGGTGGTGCTTGGTGAGAAGACGTTCGTCGTGGAAGGCGTGAGAGGCGGGAACGACGCAGCAGGCTGGACGATCGCAGTGGGCGAAGGGGCCGGCGAGGTGAACGACTTGTTCAGAGGCGAAGTCGGTTGCTTCTGGGCTCGCTCGTAGTAGTCCGAGAAGCATGATAGCTTGACCAGCCATTCCTCCCATTCCTCCTTGGTCGCCAGCAGGCTGTACCGCATGTTGCTGAGGAACTCGACCTCCATGACGTGTATTTCCTGAACGGTGATACCAGATACCTCGGCCCAGGTCTTGTTGGTGTAGGTGTTGTCATCCAAGACTACACGCTGTCAGCTCCACGTCTTCGCCCCTCCGGACTCCTTCACTTACATTTGTTGCCCAGCATCAGGGCAACCGTCAGCAGACGGTACTCGCTGCCCGATCGGCCCTTGACCGCCGGGTTCGTCGTCTTCAAGCGGTAAACGAAGAGCAGAGCGAGCAGGATGACGTTCTGTGTCACTTGCGTCGTCGACAACACGCTATAAGCCCACTTCTTGAATTGGGGGAACGGAGTGGCGTATTCGGTCAGACGAGGCACCGTGGCGGTCAATGGACGGGATCGGATGCTCTCGGCCGCTCGCAGAGTCTCCATTGACTCGAACCAGAAGAGGCACGTAATCTGCGGTTCGTTAGCACACAGTTCCCTCCCCGGCGGACCGGATCCTCCGTACCTGAGCCGCAAAGTCTGCCAAGTTGCCGCCCTTTGGGTTGATGCAGCTTGGTATCGACAGGCTGTGCAGGACCAGAGCTGACGAGCCCTTGCGTGATGAAGTGCCGTCTGACTTGCCGACGGCGCCTGATGTTGGCGTTGACGAGCGAGTGGAATGCCGGGAGGTCGTGGAGTACTGGCTGGTTGCGGACGCAGGATTTGCTAACGGCTGTTGGGTCTGAGAGTATGTGTTCGTCGGTTGGGTGTATCTAGGGTATTGAGGAGCCCTCGCAGCTTCGGCCATGACCGCCTTGGGACCCCGTGCTTGGGCGACGGTGGAGGGATAGGAGGGAAGAACATGGCTGTCGTAGGCGACGAGGTGAGGGGCGTGGTAGGTAGCACTCATGGCTTCAGTTGGCGGCGTGCGAAGCCCGCCCCGGTACAGAGCAGCTCCGGTCCCAAGATCGAACCTGGACTGCTTCCGGTGGTGAGCGGTTGAGGATGAGGTCTGGTCAGGGTTTCTCTGTCTGCACGATGCGGGATGTGCAGGAGACAGAGGGAGGCTATAGAAGGGCAGAGGTGCAGCAGTCGAACACATCGGAGCGGGGAGTTCGGTGAGTGGCTCGTGGAGGCAGCTCGAGTCGGTCGTTCGTGGTCGACGAGAAGGCGAGTGTTGGTTCGGAATGCGTGGCGTAAAGATTTCGGTGCGCGGAAGGCGGGTCGGGGAGTGTAAGTGAAGGGATGCGAAGGCCACGGGCTGCTACATTTGTGGTTGAAGCAGGAGGCAGACTTTGTGACGACAATTCACTTGGAGCTTTCTGGAGGGACGGCTGCTGGAGGCAAGAAACTGTTGGAGCTTTCAGCCAAGCAAGGAGGTCGGACAACCTGGATTTTCCGAATGCTCTCGTCCGGTTGTTTCCTCTTCTCGTTGTCGCGGCCGCAGGTCGACGTTTTATCGATAGCGTTTGCTGTATTGGGTTTATCGGTTTTCCCTCGATGACTGGCTGGCCATGGCAGGAGGGCGTATCGACAACAGCTCGGCCCAAACCGCGAAAAATGAAGCAAGAATTTCCGCCACTGTACTCGAGCTATCGGGAGGTGCAGGAGCAGCGTTCGGTATTGGAGGTCGAGTCGAGCAAGGTGAGTTCTTGAGACAGGTTCGCTGGTCAGGTCCGGTCAGGGGACTAGCTCGGAGGGGTGAATGGGTTTGGTGGTGGTGGTGGAATTCGGCGGAAGGCAGGTGTGAGGTGGGAAAAGGTGACCGTAGACCACCGACGTGTACTTCAGATCGTCCGTGTAAATGAAGGGCTCGTGGGTGTTGAGGTCAATGGGGCACCGTGATTCGGTAGGATGCAAGAAAGGGTGCAGGAGGATATTGGAATTGTATTGTCCGAGATAATGTATTGGCACTCCCGGTATTTCTCAGAATGAACAGAAGCCGGAGTGACGACGGCGACAAAAATAAAAAGAAGGCAAGCAGCAGAAGAAGAAGAAGAAGAAGCAAGGGTGAGCAGCACTGCGTTATGTACGATCAGAGTTGAGAGGAAGGGGGAAAGGCATGGCCTGCTTAACGCATTTGGGCTCGACATGATATTTAGCTTGTCCCGAGACGGGAGCGGTGGTGTCTCTTTTCGCGCTTCTGTTTGCACACTCTATCCGTCCTCTTTCGGCAGAGACCAGCCAGGCAGGGTCTTTCTCTCAGATCTCTCCCCTGGCCGGCCCTCTCTGCTTTCCCTCAAAAAGCGGGCGCTGTCCTCTCTGTCTTCGGGCGGCAGGCCAGGACCGGGATCTAGGCTCAGCCTGGTAGATGCAGGGATGGTCTGGACCCTGTGGACTGCGGTGCGCCCTGTACAATGCAATAGATACTTTTCGATTCAGACATGGTTGCCCGTCGCCAGCATGCTTTTCTGCTGGGCCTTGCCGGGGCGGCCTGTCCAAGTCCGTATAGAGGACACCGCACTATCGCCCCGAACTCATAGCACCGGCGGATACGCGCCCAGGGATCGCCTGTCATTAAGCTTCGAGGCTGTCTGAAGCAACAGCGACTAGCTGCGCGCACTCCGGCATGGGCAAATGGGCACGCACGGCGACTGCGACGGCGACGGCACACCCATTTGATGACTGACTCTGGAGCTCTGTAACGAGAACGAGGGACGCCTGCCAGGCAACCGATGTTACCACTGGACTCGACGATCCTTGTTTCTTGTCAAGGCTCGCGGGCCTTGGGGCTGCTCTGCGTGTTTTGGAGATTTGGCTAGTTCGGCCCCCTTGTTGCTTTGAGCTGCGACTTGAAGGGCCACGGCCAACGAGGCTCCAATATCCCTCTCTTGCGTCCTGATTTGGGATCGAACCAGAGGCTGGGGGTTGGTGCTAAGGCAGACGCGGGGTTGGCTAGGCTGCGTTGTCTGCACTACCACCTAGCCCAACCCTAAGAGGCACATCGGCCGGCTGGCTGCCAGGTGAGCAAGTTGGTAAGGTCCCCTGAACGTCGCCCGCCCCCATTGAATGCGCTTGGGGGTTCTGCAGACAACTGAAGGCATGCTACTGACCAGGGGTGGGAAGCGTTTGCACGGGCAGCGAAAGGGCCGCGGGATTCAAGGGACGCGAGGAATGGAAAGGCTGCGCGAATCTTAACAGGAACGGCGTAGTCCTTGCCAACAGGCCAGATCCCATTGCCACGACCGAAGACCGAACGAGGGGTTCCTTGCATAGGTTCACGTCGACCGAGAAAGAGAAGCGACGAAGCAGGGCGGCTACTCATGGATCACAACAGGCGCGTCAGGGGAAATACTCGACATTTGCCGTCACAGGCTGGAGGTGAAGCTCGACGGTGAGATAAGTAGTTGATGGGATCCAGGCGCTGCACCGTAAAGCTTGACCCCGCTGCTTCACTCTATTATTCCATGCTTGAATCAGGAAGTAATACCGGGCTGAAGTGCGGGGGTGAGGAAGCCACGGAGGAAAAGTGAACGAGGTGGCATTGAAGTTGGAATCCCAAGAGACAGTGTACAGGAGAGTGAGATGGGAGAGATTGGAGCAGAGAAACATGAGCTAAGCGATGACCCCATTCGGACAGCACATTGTTGCATTGCGACTTCTGATTCGTGGATGCGCCTTCCCACAAGTTGCTCCCCCAATGGTTTTCAGCTTCCCTGCGCAACTTCAACTCTCGAGGAAGGTAGGGCCATCTCGGAACCTCACTGGTAGGAGCAACAAGGCGAGGGTGTGAAGAGGATCTGGGAAAGAGCACAGCAGGAGCCACTCCCGTTTCCCACCTACACCACAGAAAGAAGAAAAAAACGAAATCAAGCTTTCCCAAGGGATCCCTCGCAGCTTGGCCGCCCGCCTGGCCCCCTCGGCTTCATTTCCCACTTTCTGCCGTCCACACGTACGAGCGGCAGCACGTGGGCAGCTGCCCTGTGCGAGTCTGTCGACGCTCCCATTGAGCGACTGAGAAGGAGCAGGCATGCACTTGCCTGGTCCCGGCGACATCCAAATTACGAGAGGGCGAATCACAGAATATCGGCCCACGGCGAGCGGAACTCCCACATACTCCAAGCAACATCGCCGCGTCCAGCCCGTTGAGCCATCGATTGTGTCGGAGAAATAATAAAAACCCGGACAAAAAAAGAATTGAGCAAACCGCCGCCAGTCCACAAAGAGGGAATTAGTTAGTGCCCTGCCTTGCATCCACCACGACCGAGACCACTGAGGTGAACAGTGCGGACACGGGCATCCCTCCCCCCCGAGCCACGATAATGGACGCCGACCCCCATAAGTCGGCCTCTCTCTTCTTGGCTCTTTTGGTACATGTCCCCGTCGAGAGAGGGTCTATGGGGGTCGCAGAACGCGGGACCCCGCCTCTTTCAAGTGCCCACCTAATGCCCGCTGTTGCTGTCCGTGTTGCTGGACCCATCATCTAGGGGTGCCGATGACCGACCCCCCTTTTGATTCGGGCTGTCCAGGATACTTAGTCACAACCCGTTCCAGTCTGTGCTCTTCCGCGATGCTTGGCGCCGTCGTGCCGCAGACCTCGTACAGACGAAATTGCATTTAGCTGCGCCCAATTCAATGCACTCGGCGCACTGCAGGCCAGGGAAGCAAGACAACATCACCTGGGAGAAATGAGGAAAAATGCCAGCAGAGTCCCATCCGTTGTCAGGAGGCTGTCAGCAGTAATCCATCCCGTCATGTATCAAACGAAGTCTTCTGGGACGGCTAAAGGTCCTTCAAACTGTGACTTTGCGCTGAACCATCTCATTGACAATAACGCCAAAGGCCTGTTGCGACGGTGCCTCTGCCAGGTGGGAATCGGCGCCAAAGGCAGCGCATCTAAATCTGCCCTCACTGGTACCCCAAGCAAAAGATCGACGCCAAGGGTCCACTGAGTAGCGCCGCTGGTTGCCAGCCCGTATTCGCCCACTGGGGGTTTTCTTCTTCTTCTCTACTGTGGAATCGACACCGACACGGGGGATGGCGACATACGCCAACAGCGATACCGTAGTAGCCGCGCATTCGTCATTCTGGCGGCATCATCAAGATTCGAGACGCCGCGGAAATCTCTCTTTTTCCGAGTTCGCTCCCCACCGCATGCCATCTACCAACGACGAGCATTTACAAACCAGAGCCATCCCGTCCTGGGGGGTTGGAACCTGTCTCCTGTGACAGCTCGGTTCCAGCGCAGCCGAGGTCCACATCGGCAGCAGCAGCGAAACCCGCCTGTTCTTGCCCTCGACGGTGAAGTTGATCGATGGTTAAAACGGTTTCAACAGAGCTTCTCATACAAGCCCCCTGAGAATGGCACGGGATGATTTGGGAATATGACTTCAATGGACCCAAACCCACTTCCCTTTGCCTAGCATGTCCGGCAAATCTTGCAAGAGAGGCCTGTGTGAGGGAGGAGGTCGAGCCGCATTGTCGCAGATCGCTTGCTCGTTGATGTCATGGTGCCTTTGTGCATGGGCTCGAAGAGAAGGAGATCGTCGATGCCACCCGAGTCGATCGTCTCATCGAGCTGATAGTGAGGCTATTCACATTAGGGTCATCGAGACGTTGGAAGCTCAGGAGTCTGTGGTCGGACCTGCGTTATCCAAAAGTTCTTTGAATCCCTTGAGAAACTCCTCCGGCTGGCCCGCTAAAGTTCCAAAATAAGCAGTCGGATCCAAGCGAATTCGACGTGGTGCCTGCTTACCACCATGGTAAGGTAGGTTTGGCACGCCCGTCAGCGCTGCAGCCTGGTGCTTTCCGGCTTAGTCCCTGTAGGGCGGGGTGGAGGGCCTGGGCCGGTCGACCTTGGCCTCGCCAACACGGAGGGCCTGGGGCATGGAAAAGGGAGCAAAAGAGTCTGTTGGCATCAGAACGGAAACGTATGGCCTGAGGGAGGCAGACAGGCACGCGACCAGAAAGAAAAAAAGCGTCAACCATGGCCCCCCATCTGCTGCGAAGCCTCTGAAAAGGGAAAGGGTGAAGACTTCCAAGAATACCGCTCGAGGGCCAGATCCCGCATGGGCACCGGCGGGCCAGGGGACAGGCAGCGAACAAGCTTTACGATACTGCGGGCCTCCCTGCGAAGAAGTTTGGGGCATTCTAGGCAGAGAGGAATCCTCAAAGACAATGCTGGCGCAAAGTGCTTCGGGAATTGCTCTCGTATCCCAACGGCGCAAGGGTTTGCGGGGTGCGGTGTCGCCGGTTCACAATAGGGTAGTGTTGGTGCAGTTATGGCCAGGTGGAACTCCCATTTCTCTCGGGAGTCGGGCGTACGTTGTGCGGATGCTACTAGTGTCACCACCTCGTGGTTCGGTGCAGCGGGTGGTGTGGTGCGGTTCGTGACAGTTCGGAGCTGGAACTGGATGCCGCGGGTCGCGTCGCGGACGTATTTGGACGAGTCGTCAACATCACTTTGTGGGACTCGTCGCTGCTTCGCCTCGGAAAGTCAGGAACACAAGATGGTTTCCTTTCGTGCCCGCAGTTGACACGCAATCTGGTTTTGAGTTCCCGGACGGAAAAGGCCACCGGCCGGTTGATCCTTTTCGGGAGCCGAGGATCTCTGATGGGTTGACGATGGCCGATTGGCTTCAGAGGCGAGTGCATATGCAAGGCGTTCCGTTACAGGCATTTGTCTACGCAGTAAGCTTCCTACCATCTCAGAGTTCGGTGCTGGTTCCGAGTCCCGAGTCGGGCAATTGAAAGTTAAGCTTGAAGCCGGCGACTGGGTCATTTTGGTACCCTCGTTCACGAACGATAAGGCCAGGGCGACTTGGGACTGGGCAACCAAGCAGACTCGACCGTCGTCGCACACAGCGGACGACGCTACTTTCGGCCACCGACATTGATGCCAACTGGACCAGAAAGGTTCCCCAATCCAGCGACTGGTCCGGGCGGGACACCCATGTCAACAACCTTGGAAAGCCCACTGACTCAGCTCCCCACCAATCCCTTTGCCCGTCCATGCACGCACCCCTTTTCTTTTTTCAGTATCTTTCTTCCTACGTTGTAGCTTTCGCTCCAGTACGGCCCCAGCCTTGCGCGCCTGTCCGACTCCAGTCCATTCGCGCCTGCGAGGCTGAGAACGGTCTCGGTCCAAACCCCAGCCATCGTCGATACGCACCCCGTCCTTATCAAGCCATTGACTCTCGATTTCCTCTTTTTTCCCTTTCCAAGTTCTGGCCCGGCAGTTCCGGCCTGATGTCGCCGACGACGCCGACAGACTTTGGCACCTTCCCTCCGCCCCTCACCCGTTCCTCCACCCTTCCGATCGGCTCCAGCACCGGTGGCACGAACAGCAACACCAACATCACGCGCCAAGACCGATCCCACCTCGCGCCTGAAGATGCATTCTTAGCAACCTCTCCACCGCGCCGGCCGGTTCCTTCTTTC
>JAIMZG010000847.1:0-11431 GCA_020466075.1 Colletotrichum coccodes
CTCTTTAGTAATTAACTTATAGTATTTTCTTTAATATACCTAATAATAGTAAAGACTACCTTTATTAAGTATACAACTAATTACTATCTACTCTAGTAATAAAATTACCTATACCTGCACTAGCAAGCCAGTAGACCTACTGTACTATTTAAAAGTATCGACCTCAGCTACCTATTAGCAGAAAACACTACTGTCGGATATCTGACCATAACATATTAGAGGCAACTAACGAAATCTTCCCCACGGCAAAACAGGCACCACTACAGCGCCCAATCTCTAGCGGAAATGTTAAAGCAGTCGAACTACTACTGTAGCATAATGCCATACCTGAATTGGAGACACAAAGGATTCGATCCATCTGCATTCCAGCACGTGGCAGGGTCAAACCGGTTACAGCAGATTAAGCTCTTGTTATGTATTCGTACTGATGGAGGAGTTAATAGGTCCTCATCGTTTCGTTCCGCGTTGGGAACTGCAGTAAAATATCGAGAGACAGAGTCTGTCTGACTTCCTCTGAACACTGGCGCAGCCGCGAAAGAATGCCTGAGTTCCACATGTATATCCATAATTCAAGACGCCTTATACGCCGGCACAGTACGCCGGCACACTTGAATTTGTGAAATACTCCATGACTACGACACCAAAGTTGACTACCACAGTTTAGGAACTGCCGTCACGCAAGTGTATTTTGGTTTTGTCGAGGTCCTGCTCGCGGCAGGTGCCCATGGCTACGATCATGAGGATGCGGAACACCCACAGTCGTGGGCGGAATTGGCATCTCTGTCACAAGTGATGGGGCGTTGAGATATGTCACTTAACCTGTTGGGATCAGCACGTAGGATTCCTCATGTCAGGTGACTGAGCTTCCCTGACAACTATATATACGCGCTCTAGTCAGCAACAATCTTTTAGCTCATAACAAGCTACTTTCAACCCTCTTCTTACATGCTCTGTTGTAAGCTCTAACTCATGACAGAATATCCAGCAGCTTTTCAAACATTTTTTAAATGCTCATGGGTGGTTTCAATCAACCTAAAGGTTGAGGCAACGGCCAACCGCTACCCTGGAAGGGTTGCTCGACCATCACAGAGCCTGTGCAAAATGAATGACCAAATCAAAAGCTCTCGATACCTGATCCTGTGTATAACTCGGGCTTGGAGGATTAATGATCATCTCAGAGGAGGGATGGCGGCTGCACAAATGTAGATGAGATCACCCAGAACGAATCACAGCCCAGGAAAAGTGAGCTCTCTGTTCCCAATGACTATTCAATAGGCATAGTTGTTAAATTGTGTATGGTCAATTCGTGGGTATATTATCTGCTGACTATTGTATACGTAGGCATAATTTTTGCCCTTTGCCCGTTAACCCATTTTTGAGTAGAAATTCATTCCAGCCTTCCACCGCGGAAATTCTAGTAAAATCCTTGTGTTCTGATTGACCCATCTCATGGAACTACTTTAACACAACCAAGGTCTACATTCCACCTTTCTTTTGCTCTCGCGGCGCTAGACTATGCTAAAAAAAATGAAATAAAAATATAAAAAAAACCCCTCTCTTAAAAAAAATTCTTTGAGTAGTGTTTGAATAGGACAACTGGGATGATTCTTATCAAACCGACTGGCTTTTAACTGAGATGACACAGTCGATTGGTGTAGTTTCCACAACTGAGCGACCCCGATGTCTATAAAATTATATCATGTTCTACGAAAGTCGACTAAACGTATTGTGACACAGGTGCCCATGATCATATCGGTCGTAAGAACTTGTATGCCATGGAGACTTTCCATAGCATGGTGACGACAGCGGGTTCAGTGTGCGTCGGAGGCAGTAGCTAAGTGTCCGAATTCCTTTCGAGCATGAGACGTCCGGCTCAATGTAAAACACGGTTGACCACTACATCAGTTCAATCCGGTCTTGTTCGCCTACTTGATACGCATTGTCAAGCCCTACAATGGGCGGCCCTGCAACATAGCATCCGACACTTATGAAGCTCGAAGTGAGAGTCAGGCCATTTTCAAATCTCTTCTGAGCAATTGCCCAAATGCGTAATTATTGAACAGCTGTTAGGGGGGCTGTGACGCGCGCCAGGCCGGCTACTTTCAGAGGCCCAAACGTTCACTTGTCGATTATCACAACGGTAGTAATATCAGAGCGCATCCGTTGTTTCGGGACTCGAGGATGAACATCACACACTCTCACGACTCGTGCCACGTCTGGAATCCCCAGGGCAGCCGTCGCGTGAGTCGCGCTGCGCTCTGTGCACTCTCATCCTCCATCATCGCCCCTCTGCAGAGCGGAGTCATCCGCAAGCAATTCGGGGATTAATTTTTCTCAACTTTAATTGTGGCCTGGAACGATAAAAAAAAGGGAAATGGCTTGCTACTTTCAGTCACGATGGCCACCTGTGCAATCCAGGCAGAGATTCTGCTCGAAATGGCTGACAAAACCGGCGGCATGTCGGTCTGAAGGTGAATTCAGCCGAAACCGGCTTGGCAATTTTGCTTTGCTATCTGACCATTGCAATCACATTAGCTGAACGTTAGCTAAATTAAATCAATCAATGTCTGCCGCGCTTCATAGACAAGTTGGCAGAAGACGACTAACCGGACTTGGGCTCCCTCCGATTCCCACGTTGTCAGCCAAAGGTCGGATGAAAATAGAACCTTTTTGATTGCGACATATCCACGGATGTGCACTTTTGCGTGCGAGTGTGGCAAACTCCTCCAGCCTGGGTTTCAGTGTGGTTGCCGATGTGGAGGAGAGGATGGGAGACACGCAAGATTGGAAGAACGCACGACCGGGGTCCGAGGCGGTGCCAACAGGGGAATAACAGCCATCATGTGGAGGCAACAGACGTGAGAGCTCGAGTGCCTGGAATTGTGCAGTAACGTCGTGTGTCGGTTTCGAAATTCATGCCAAAGTTGGCGGCCATCGGACACCAGAGCCATGGCCGCCTCCCGTTTCTCTCATCCAGTCAGGCAACAGGGCTGATCTTGACGGAAAGCGTTAATAATCCGACTCTGCTGGTGCAACAGCCTGTACAGGTAATTCCTTGTTCCCTTGCGGAAGTTGGACTTGTCTTGTTGAGACTACCCTGTAACCCATCAATCAAGACTTCTAAGCGAGCAAGGGAGCCTGACCCGTTTTCAGGGGCAAAGACGTTGTCATGATTTGCAGGTACCCACTAACTCTGAACCTTCACCCATATCAAGCAGGGCTCTTTGCGGGCTGGCTGCCGATACCTACCACTTTTGGCGTGACGGGTAGCATCTAGCGCGTTTAAACTATGTGTATGGCCTTGGATCTCAATTGCCGGGTTCACAAAGATTCTGCCCAGAATTATGCGAGAACTAGTGGAAAACATGGTTTGTGCAACTAAGGCAACTGTCAACCGCCGACGGAAACATAGTCGACCGGTGGCCAGCCGGCAGCCTCCAGAAGAAACTCACAACCTTGTAAACAGTGGAGCGAGGGGATGCTGTTCTCTTGGATACTCCAAAAGTCTGGTAAGTTGGCGACAGCCGCGCGCCACGGACTTGGGATGATGGTTCAGCGTTCACATGTCCGGCTGACTCGGAGACGTTTTTGGAACTCTGACACAGGAACCCACGTGGAGCTGCGCCTTTACTAACGCATTTTGGACCATGTTGCGGAGCAAGGCAACTGGGTACAACCTTCCAAAACGCCAAGCGTTGATTAAGGAGACCCTGTTTTAATTCGTGCGTAACTTTCAAATCCAGCCTGTGCTACTTTAAAGTAGTGTCGCCTCGCAACTTTCTAAGTCGTATCAACAACCTCAGCTCGGTTTTCAATCGGGCAGTCAAGGATCGTCTCACTGAGCCTACCTTGATTGCGAAAACCTCGCTGTATCGCATAGCGCATCTCCGGGATCACAGGCTGCATTTAAAGTTCCTGTCCGGCCTGTCCAAGTTCGGATGGCATCACGGACGCCAATCACCAAATAAATAGAATGCTCAGGGGAGGGAGACCCACGTCTCTCGACGCCTTCATGACTCGCACCTCTGCCCCGTGACCCCATCAATGTAACGGGGAGCCAGTGCCGCCCAGTCCATGGTCTTGGAAGAGACGTGCACGGCTTTCGTACAAGACGTTACCCATTTCCACGTTGACCGCAAGGTCGCCGCGTGGTGTCAACCAACATCATTGGCGTGCGGGTTCACGATGACCTTCGATGCGGCAGTCGCATCTGTCACCCTAACGGGTAGTATTCTCTCTTTCCTCGCGACTCTAGGTGTCTTAATATCTTTCATTTTCTACCACGATCAACAACGTTCCTTTCGCCATGCGCTCGTTCTGAATCTGACGTTGGCCGGTAAGTTTTTTGTTGAAGCTTTCTTGAAGATCAGCACGAGCTGACAGTAAGCGTTGGAAAGAGTTTATGAACTCGCTTGACAACAGTATATCAGGCATCGTCTATATCAAGAACAAAGAATTGAATCCCGGAGCGGCATGTGTGCTGAACGGCATGATCGGCCAGCTCTCGGTGCAGGCGTCCGACTTCTCTATCCTCGCCATTGCGGTAGTTACATTTCTCACGATTACGCGAAAGACATACATGCCGAATACCTCAACCTCAAGAAAGATCATCATCTGCCTCTCTGTTTGGGTCGTTCCCATCATCACCAGCGCGACAGCGACGATCATGGGCACTATAGAGCCCGTCAGTGGGAACTGGTGCTGGATAAGCCGAGACCGACCCGATCTTCGATATGCGTTGACCCACGGCTGGCGCTTCGGCATCATCTTCACCACGATTCTCATTTACCTTTATGTCTGGTGGTACCTCGGACGACACTTCCGTACCATGGTCAGCACATCTGATCCGTTGTACAACAGCGGTGACTCGAACAGTAATGTCGTCACGTCGTCCATTCGCAAGAAGCAGGGATTCGAGGTCATCCAGGCCCCAGAGCTAGAGTTAGACCAGTTCGAACGGCCGAAGCCTACCTGGAGCGAAGCAAAGAAGAGCTCGCCAAATCCGCAACAAAATACCGAGATACCCTTCGGTTTCCACGCCCCTGAAGCTACCCCAGCTAGAAATTCAAGCTTGAAAGACGACGACGACGACGACGAAGAGAGAGCAGAAGAACAACAAGCCAAGCCATCGCAATTCGTAGAAGACAAGATGAACGAAGAACCGAGACGAAAGATGTCAGCGAGAATCTCACGGTTCGATGACAGCGATCTAGACATGAGTCAAGCCTCTGAGGCAAGATTCTCGTACCTGGAGCAAGAGGAAAAGCTGCACCAAAGTGCGGCAGGAGGTCCATCACATCTCAATCAAGATATGAAACCTCCAACAGCGGCGCGATTTTCTCGCTACGGCATAGACTCCGCGCCATTTAGCTCAAACGGCAAGCGGGGCCACAGAAGCAGAAGCTCGACTCTATCATGGCACCTGCCACCCTCTCGGGAACTCCATTCAAGAGACTTCCCTTTGAATCCAAGTCTTAACAACATCGATAAGAAGAAGTCCCCACAGAATGTAACTGCTACAATGATGAGCGACTTTCCCATCCGTAGGCAGACGAGGAAAATCGAGCGCGAAATCAAGCGCATGATGCTTCTCAATGCGTATCCAGTTATGTACGTGGTGCTTTGGATCCCCGGCCTCGTCAACAGACTGATGGAGGCGTCGGGGAACGATTCGCAAAGCAGAGTTCTGTCGGCATTACAAAGCTCGAGTCAGTACATTGGCCTCGCAAATGCAATCACTTATGGCTTCAATCAGCATGTAAGACACAGGATAAAGGGCGATTTATTCGGATGGGTACGTCGCAGATAACGGCTACACGAGCCATTAGCGTGGGATGAGTTACGATTGAGATGAAATTATATGTTTCCAGAATACCCTATTATTTAGTCCATCTGTGAAATAATATGGATAAGTTACACACCAGAGGTTTCTGCAAAGGAGTGAACGTTAAGCCATGGCTACTTGGATTGGGGACGAGGTGTTCAGGTATTCATTATTTCGCAAATCGGATGCGAAACATTCTCTCAAAACCCAATTTACTCCGAGATTACTGACATACAAAATTCCTGCCGTTACTTGTTGACCTGTACAACATAGGGCTGGTCAACCAATTTCGAGCTACAGCGATGTCATGCTTGAGAACAACTACGTCTGCTAGGTTTCGTGGCTCGTATAAACTCCCAGCCCTGAACGCTACTATTCGCTAACTCACCTCAAAATACAAAAGTATCAGAAAGGATATTTGTGTACAGTAGTAAGTTGGTTTATTGCCGCGAAAACCAGACCTGATCAGTAGCTGGAAAGAAACCTCAGCGCTTTTTGAACTTGTTACTCGTCCTTAACTGTACTGGCCTATACTCTAATTCGATCCATCTTCAATACAATGAAGATAACGCGTAGGGTTCTACGTTAGAGCCTGCGCATTGATTACCAACCGTGGAAATGGCTGAAGGATCGTGAGAATAGGTCCTGACGCTCTCAGGGTGAAAGCCGGGCTAGCCAGGCCTATCATGCAAGCCAAACTATCATCACGGTAATCATTGCGTACGATAATTTCTGTGACTGATGCCATTTTCTGTTTTGGATACCCTGGGCTCGCGTACTACGACATCAAGCTAAAGGGCGGGAGGGTTATTCACGAATTTCATTGCAAGAGGCCACTGTCCAGCAAGCTGGCTTCACGGCAAAGATCACCGCACCACGACACATACTACAATCTGACCATAAGCCTGGGTACCTTGATTGAGGGTTAGATCTGCCCTTTCGGCAGCAAGTTCTGGGGCGTCACATGGCCACCTCGTTGGTTGCCAATGATCATGCAATCTGCATCGTCGAAGTGGACGTTGGATATCCCGTTTCCCGCGGTAGTTTTGAAAGTAGTAGGGAGTATGACTTTTATTACCCGAGCACCGTGAAAACCTCGGCGTCTAATACGCGGTTTGTGTCAATAGTCGGCAACTACGATCAAATGTTTTATCAAAGTTTCCACGTCGATGGTTCTCCCGAAGTCGCGGTTCGAGCCAGTTCAACTTGCAGCCAAACAACGCGGCGATGTCATGTATCATAAATCCCAACTTAAAAGAACGAATCTATGGAGCACAAAGCACAACTCTCGAGTTGTTCATTGAAAAACCAGACATTCACCTCACTCCTCTCTCCCTAGACGAAGCATCCCTGATACCACCTCATGATTTTCTCAAGTCTTCTGAAGAGAACCCTGAAGACCAAGATATGGGTTCTGGTTCAGTTTAGGCATGCCTCGCTTTTCCAGGTTTGAGGGTGTCTCTGTCACGCTCCTCAGCGGAGCTTTTGGTAACATCATCTTTGCATTCCATAGCTTCAATGACAGAGCTCAAAATGGCAATTTGCCAAACACAAGATGGGCCGGCCTCAACGAAACCTCTGGGGAGTTTCATTATGACTTGTATGACGTTGCGTTTCCCTCGTAATGCGCAGCACAACATTCAAAGCTGTCTCCAATATCAATAAGAACGGAAAAGAATAGCGACGTGACGGGTGATATCAGCCAACACATTGAAACTGCCTGGGACGGGTTATTCTTGGTATTCGCAGACAATAAATTTAAATCTAGGCGCTATGAGAAAACTGTGTTCTGGCTGCACCGCAATGTAGCTATCACGCTCCGCATTCATACATAACCTCCTTCAAACATTCCGATAGAATCTCAAGCTGATGCTCCGTTGGGCATCCATTCTGGGTCTGCCAAAGTAACACCTTCTGGAGCAAAGCCCGGTGCAACTAAAAGGCATTATTAGGACCTTCATAATGCTATGACATCGAATGTACCTACCAGTAGCTCCAACAAGCGTCCAGTCGCCGTGACTATGAGCTCTTTGCCATTGATCTTTTGCCACCGCTATCTGTGGCCGCTGATCACTGAAAATATCAGGTCCAAGTACCACATTTTTCACGGGCTTTCCATCGTCGTAAGACAGGGAAAGAGTGAGAGGCGCCCCTGCATAGTAATGCCATATCTCGGCAGCGTCGGCACGGTGCCAGACTGAGGGGCCGACGGACCTTTCCAAGAGGTAGTAGATGGCCGTGCTGACAGAGCGACCGTTTTTTGTGTCGGAGTCTTCGAAGCTCTCAATGTAATACCCTTTTTCTTCATTCGGTACCAGCCCAAGTTTGTCAATCACCTCTTGCGCTGTGCGCTTTCCGATCAGAGATGTATCCCCGAGCACTGCTTGAGTGACTTGCGCCAGGTAAGCGAAGATGCTAGTGGGTTTGGCGAAAGAAGCGATGCCCATTGTGAGAGAGGTTCCAGATGTCCGACATTCAGATGTTTTGGATACGCTACATGTGAAGAGCGAGTATTTATATGATGTCAACATTAGTTGTAAGCGCGACATGACGCAAAAGCGGAGCCGCAATTGCGCTACTACAATCGCGGCTCAGAAATGATGGCTGCTTTCAGCAGGTGGAGCGATGAAGAGGAGCTTTATCCGGACTTGTCATTTGCAGATCCATGAGCGAAGTCTCCGTTTATGATGCCACACGCTCATCGAAAACCAAATTTGAGGACAATGGACCTTTTTTTTTTCGAAGGAACACCGTGAGAAACAGTCCATTTTCAAGTCTTGGGGTTGGCTTGAAAGTGAAGTGCACCAAAAATTTACTCGGAAGTCTTGAAGGTGACAGTGTGGCTATTCGCCAAATGAGACTCAAGAAAGAACTCAATGACACTGATAAAACACGATAAAACTGCTAGAAGCATACAATTTTAACAACTATGAAAATAACATGTATGTTGAGAGGATGTAGCAAAAGCCAGATGCGCTGAAAATGTTTAGTTGTCAGTGTGAACTTGGTCATGGAAGCCAAAGGGCATCCGAACGTAGATAGCAATCCTTATTGGAACCTTGTGTCGCTATGCTTATTCAATACCTGCCGATAACGGATGCTTTTGAATTTCGTATCTTAGCACAGGAGTTTTGAATGAGTTTGAGAACCAAATAGTGCAAAATCCTCTTTCAATCATGTCCCTTGAAAGTCTAAACGCGTATGACCGCATGTCTTAGATACTGTGCCCTGAACCCTCATTCGTATCATTACAACATTTAATGATCCAGAGCCCTTCTTCTGAACTCCCTCATGAGAGATACTCATGTCTGACATGATTGTTCACATGGTTCAAAGAAAGCTTCAAGCCTGTACTTGTAGCTGAGCTATCGGCTTGACATCCCCATGCCTGTCTTGCAAGGTCCCGTACGTCCTGCATCAGGCCATTCGGATGCTCCAGAGCAGCGAAATGCCCAGCGTCATCGCGTTCTACCAATGCCATCAGCTTTGCATGCAATGGAGGAACTTAAGGCATCAACTTAAAAACACATACCTCTGTAGAAAACCAAATTACCAGTCCTCTCCACCGCCCGTTTTGAGGCTGGCTCGGTGTCCCAGAAGAAAGATGTATACCCGAAAGGCACTTTGATCTGATTTTCATCTCTCATGGCAAATTCGGAAAACTTGTCATGGGTGGGGCTTTCGTAATATGGTAGTGTCGAGGGTAGGATGCAGCCAGTGAAATAATAAAGTGATGCTGTTGTCAAAATTGCCTTCGTCCAGAATGGCTTGCACTGATTCTCAGGATTCGCAGCCTCGTTGTATTTCTCACCCACCCACATCAGGATGCCCATGGGGTTATCGTGTAAAGCTATTCCAACTGTGTGAGGCTATTGTGTGATCGAGTTAGCATATTCTGGAAATGCATTGATGGTCCCGGAAACAACATACCCGAGTTCTCATCGTGATAGCATAGCCGATGTGGTTTTGGAGCCAATCCTCATTTCTCTCGGCAACTCTTTTCTCGCGTTCCGTGTATTCCACATTCTCAGGCATTGGGCTAGGAGCAAAGTTGCAGTGTACAAGCTTGCAGGAGTCGGTGTACTTAGAACCTAGCTCCCGTCCGATGAAGTGGCCCCAGTCGCCGCACTGAACCATGTACTCGTTGTACCCAAGTTTCTTCATGAGCTTGTTGAAAATCCGGGCCGTGTCTTGAAGCTTCCACCCCGATCGCGGTGGCCAGGAAGACCAACAAAATCCAGGTATACTAGGTGCGACGACATGGAAAGCCGGATCATTCGGGTTGCTTGGACGAGACAGTGGTCCCCATACCTGGCTGAACTCCCAAAATGAACCCGGCCAGCCATGTACGGCAAGCAGGGGGATCGCATCTGGGCGTTTAGACCGATCGTGAACGAAATGGATCTTGAGGTCCTCGATTGTGGCAATATGATGAGGTACCTCGTTCATCTCCTTCTGCACTTCATACCAATTGAAGTCGTTTATCCAAGCGTTATACAGATTTTCCGCCCATTGGTATTCGGGACCTAAGCAACCCCGTCAGCTGCATCCAGGCATTTTGAAATCTCAAGGGACACACCGTAATTTGCACCCGCATCAGGAACAACGGGTCGCCCTGGGAGCCTTGTGTCTCGGAGTTTGCGTTGCAACCGTTCGACTTCCTCTGGCGGGACATCAACCTTGAAGTCTTGAATTTCTGACATCTTTGATTCGGTCTGGAGTCTTCTGCGAAATGGAAAATTCAATTAGAATGAGTGACGATGGATATGTTTGGAACTCTGGTAAGTGAACCCCTATGAAGACCATTGGATGAACACGTGTTTGTGATGTAATCACAACCGAGGTGGCGAGCGCTTGGTGGCACTCACTTTGGAACTTCTCCGAAACATTGCCCACAGACCATTGTGCATTTCATGATATCATGCAGCATAAACAGCTTGGTATCAGGAAAACATTGTCACTCTCCAATCAGCATAACTGGGCGTCTGCGGCGTTTACATCGCATAACAACGGGTCCTGGGCGTAATTTAGCGGCAAGCAAGAGAACATTCAAGGCGGCGAAACAATAATGGCTCAAAATCTTGGACTTTTCTGTTATTGAGTAGCCACTCATCGCATGTTATCGTTGAATTACTAGAGTAGCTGGATTGATTCTGATCATCAAGTGCATGTATACTCATCAACCACCATGCTGAGCGAGCCTCGCTAGTATAACCTTGTCGAACGCTGAGCAAAGTAGTTGGTTCATCAATGCGCATCACGGACTTGCTTCGTTGTCCTCAATACAACTTTTTTTACGCAATCTGGCTAGGTATAATCACTGACGCCAATCAGACGTAACTCAAATCCGTGAGTCTGTTTGCCCTTTGCTGAAGACCAAGCTGGGTATGCTCCAGTTTTAGAGAAGCAAGTGATAGGTTTTTATCCTACTCAAGGGTTTCTGACCTCTATTGAAACGTTTGTGGTTGCCAACTAAATGTCTTTCAGGCCATTCGGATGGATGCGCAGAACATGCAGATTGCAGTTTGAGGCCGAAAAGTCTAGTGGCATACAGATTTAGGTTGCACAGGTGACTGACCGCGTTACTTACAGTGGGGTGTCAAAAGT
>JAIMZG010000849.1:0-14953 GCA_020466075.1 Colletotrichum coccodes
ACTAATTAAGAACCTCTAGTATTCCTAATAACTCCTAAAGGACTACTATAACTCCTAAAAGCCTCTTTAACTATAAAACTCTTAATAAGTAACTTACTAAATAATTACTAAAATAAATTAGTAAAGTTAAAATCAAGAAAAAATAGATTAACTATACTAAAACCACTACTTACTTATACTTTATAAACTATACTAATTACTAGATCTATAGGTAGATTAGTAGGCTATTTAGTTACTACTTCCTAGCCTTTCTTAAAAACTATTCTCTTTTCTTTATATAAATAATTAAGACAAGTAAGAAATATATCTATCTCTATCTATATAAAATAAAATAGTTCTACTTATTTATATAGTAACTCTACTTTCTAATAAAGTAATACTTCTTCTAGCTCTTTAGCTTTATTAAAATAATTAGCTTTATTTAATAAGTAATTTACTACTATTATTAGAAATAAAAAATAATTTAACTATAAAAAACACTTATATTTACAAATCATATTATCATTTTATTATAAGAATAACCTTAATAAGTATACTCTTAATATCTCTAGTAACTTACAAGTATCTTATAGTAAAAACCCTTAGAATAACACTAACTACACAGTATATTAAGCTTAATACTATATTTATAAATTTTCAAAGAATCAGTAAGACAATACTTAGTTAAAGAACTTTTACTAGACTTCAAAGTATCTAACTCTATCATATTAGCTACTAACAATATAATAAAAAGAAAGGATAAGAGCAAAAGAACCTTAGGACAGACCTACAATAGAAACCTACTTACTTATATAGGTCTCAGGACTAGACCTTGTAAGGGGAGACCTAATATTACAACCTAAAAAGTATTAATTAATATAACTACTTAGAACAGACTAATAGAAGGCCAGGAGGATAGACTAGCTTATATATATATAATTATAGTACTTATAGACAAGAGTTAGGACAGAAGAACTATAATAAAGTTATATAAAGATAAGAAAGAGTAATTAAGAGATAAAGTAATTACTTAGGTTAATCACTAAGTAAGTAGCTTACCTTAGGCCTACTTTAGTTAATTACTATAGCATTATAATAACAGGATATAAGGACACTTATTTAACCTAGATAGATTACCTTTTATAGCTCTTTAGTAATTAACTTATAATATTTCCTTTTACATACCTAATAATAATAAAGACTACCTTTATTAAGTATATAACTAATTACTATCTACTCTAGTAATAAGATTACTTATACTTATACTAGCAAGCCAGCAGACCTACTGTACTATTTAAAAGTATCGACCTCAGCTACCTATTAGCAGAAAACACCACTGTCAGATATCTGACCATAACACCCTACTAAATAACATCTAGAGTCCTTATAATCTAGGAATATTTTAAAAGGAACTATGATCGTAATATGAACCTAATCACTAAAACCGGGTACCTTTGAAGATATGCTGTATTCCCCCTCGAAATGTTCCCTGCAGTCTCTAGCGATACAATGGAGTAAGGAAAGAGGTGGCGATATGTTTTTTGAGATTATTGGTTTTTGTTAACCCCGCTTCTCTCGTTGCGCAGCCGCCATCCGCTTTGCGCGCCAGTGTCGGCCCCGCCACAGCTCGGTCAACGCAAGAGAACATGAAGCTAGCGCGACGATCGCACAGAGAGTGAAGGCCCAGCCGACGCCGACAGCCCGGATCAAGGGTCCGATGGCGGCGGTTCCACCGGAAGCCAAGAGACAACGCGATAGGTTCATCGAAGCAGTGGCACTGAAGCTCTGGTTTCGGAACACATCGACAATGAGGGTTGCTATGGGTGTTGCGTCAGCCAATGGTTCTCTACGAGTAATGCCGAATGTGCGGGAGCAATGCGCTGTGCTTACAGAAGGCGGCCAAGATGATCGTATCCAGGCCTCCGACAAAGAACGCCATGGTGATGGAAGCGGCGATGTGGACATGGGAGTCGATGATCCACCCCAGGGCGACGACAGACACCAGATAAGCAATGGTGGGGATGATGATGGGTTTGATGCGTGCGAGCTCGATATGCTGCACTTCGTCAACACGAGGTGAGCTATTGTCACCTGAGGCCTCCCGGGCTGCCTGTTCCCTCTGAAGTTGGTGCTTGTATTCGCGGTCCAAGAGCCTTCCAGTGAGCACACTGCCACAAAGGGAACCTACGCCGTTCGAGATGTACGTCAGGCCGATGCTCAACTCGTTCAACCCGTAGCGCTCCGCGTAGAGCGTTGCGGTTGCCACCATGGTGACTTGCCAAACGGTGTAGCAGACGCCCGTGAAGAGCACGATGCACAGGCACTCAGGCTCTACTAGCAGACGAACCGGGGCCCTGATATCGATCCGGAACCTGGCGCTCGGCTTCGCAACTGCCACGTCACTGGTTTTGGGTGCTTCAAGCCATTTCAGCGGCGTCCGCAGGTACCGCGGTGGATGTACCGTTCCATCGTCAACGATACCACGCTTCGTCTCGGGGAGGAGCAGCGCGGTGAACAACAGGAGGAACGCGGCCAGCGCCGACAGGAAGATGAACATGCCTCGCCACCCGGTGTACTGGGCGAACAGGCCGCCGATGACGGGACCAAAGGCGGTGCCAGCTCCACCTAGTGCGCTGTAGTTGCCCATGTATTTGCCGCGGCGGCTGACGTGAATCAGGTCGCCGATCAGACTGGCGCCGATGGCCGTCGTCGACGCCGAACCGATGGCCTGGATCGCCCTCAAGGCGACCACGGCCGGGTAGGTGTAGGACAGGGCGAGGCCTATGCACGAAGCCAGGTACACGGTGAGGGCAATGAGGTAAAGCAGCCGGCGGCCAGTGCTGTCGCCGATGGCACTCCAGAGGGTGGGACTGATGCCTTGCAGCACGAGGTACGAAGTGATGGTCAAGTTGATTGCATCGGTGGAGACGTTCAAGTCCCTCGCCACGGCTGGAATAGCTGGAGTGTACAGATTGGAGCTCAGGGGGCTCAGCAGACCAATGGTGCTGGCAACAGCGATGATGACGATGCGCTGAGTCGGTGCAAATCTGCTGTATACGCCCATGAGGTCGGGCCCGTCGAGTGACGCATCACTGCTGGAGACGCTGTCTGTGACGAGGGGCGGTATTGCTGGTTCCAAGAGCTTGGTATCGTGAACATTGCAGTCCGTCTTCTCCCGCACGGTTTGGCCTACCTCTCCGGGAAGGGCGTGAGGTCCTCCGGGAGTGGGCTCGGAGCAGTCCCCAGCCGTAACAGAGTGTTCCCTCATCTCGGCCAGCAGAAGCAAGTCTGGCAGATCAAACCTAAGAGAAGGGAGGATAGAAAATGAGGATAGTGAGCGAGATGGAAAGCGGACCTTGGAATGACGAGCTCGAGTCTGATCTCCTCCTCCTGTAGAGGTTGAAGGTAAAAGACCTCTGTCCTTGATGGCAATCCTGCCGGTAAGCGGCCCCTTGTATTTCCGGTGGATGTTATAGTCACCGGGGTTGAACCTGGGCGGCGAGGCGGCCACGCACCCTCCTGCCCGTTTTGGAGGTGACTCTAATCTGCTGTGTTGGTTTTCTGCACCCTGCAGGAGCAGGGGTTCAGGGTCTCAACGGCTCTAGCCGGGAAAAGAAAGGCTCTAATTAGCGGACTGCTGGTAGGATCTTATGGAGGTGTGGGGGGCTGCTTGAGCTGACTGGACTGGCCCGCAATTGCCCGCCACTGTGCTGGGTGCTGAGGAGGAAGGAGTCCCTCGGTTTGACCCGCGTTCGTACGGATATATCCTATTATACCGCCAAGCTGCGTGAGGGGCCTAGTGAAACCGGGTCCCAGCAGTTGGATTACTGGCGGAATTCGTATGGATTGGTCGAGATACTGAGGTCGGAGGACTGGTGAAATTGTTTGAGCCGACCTTCGGTGGAATCGGCCCCACACGATCCGCTACACTAGTAGGATGGAACCGGGCATGAATGAATGGAAACCCGCCTGGCAAACACATTACCTACTAATTAAAGAGTCACCCGGTTTGCAAAAAAAGAAGAGGAAAAAAAGCCGCACACCTAACAGCACTGTAAATACTAAAAGTATCAATTCAGCTACTTTACAGAAACTAAGGCACTATCGAGTGTAGGACTACGTACAGAGTAGTGTGTAGTAAATACCTGGCAACCAGGCCTCACTGTCGGGGCCAGACTTCGCTTTTCTGCACATATCCCCCCTGCCCCTTCACCACAATTTTACCACAGTTTCACAGCGCCGTCTCCCTCGCTATATTCTCACCACCACTCGCACCACCAAGCACCAATGGCTTCCACAGAGCCGGCTAGCAACCCGCGCGTGGGCGTCGGCGCCATGATTCGCAACGCCGCGACCAGCAAGCTCCTGGTAGGCCAACGGCTCAGCAGCCACGGACACGGCACCTGGCAGTTTCCCGGCGGCCACCTCGAGTACGGCGAAGACATCTTTACGTGTGCTGAGCGCGAGACGCTCGAGGAAACGGGCCTGGTGGTCAAGGCCACCAAACTCGCTGCTGTCACCAACTCTGTCTTCAGTGAGGCTGGCAAGCACTACATCACACTGTTCGTGCTCTGCGAGCACATTGACCCAGCGGCCGAACCGCAGGTACGTGCCACGGGAGATCGTCCACTCTAGACCTACAGCACACCTCGCTGATCGCTGACGTGACCTGCAAACAGGCCTTGGAGCCCGAGAAGGCTGGCAATTGGCAATGGATGGAGTGGTCCACCATCTGCGAGTGGGTCCGCCACCACGATGATGATAGTGACGATTGGCCGGCCAAGCGCCTATTTTTGCCCATACGCGAACTGGTGAACGGGAAGGAGCACGAGACAGGCTTTACACGGAATTAGACTTGAAGAAGCCTTCGTTCGGCTGTCGGTATGGGAAGGGATCGTATCAATCGGCGAGCGCCGGCTGCAACGTTGCTTGTAGTCAGATCACCCAACAGTCATCACATTCTCCTTCACATAAGTGCCTACTACTATGCACATACGGATACGTGGTAGAGCCCCCCTTCACCTGGTTGTGGTTGGGCAGACACGGGCTGTAGTACTAATCTTACCTAGCTCCTAGCCCCCCTTGAAGCGCTATAAGCGGGGATAGAACAGTCACCAGAACACTGCAGCAGTGCCCCTCTGAGGCATTTCCGGTATGCTACCCGGGCGGGGCGGCAGACGGGGCAAGAAGACGGCGGCGACCTTGGCGACAAAAATCTGAACCCTTATGATTGCCTAGAGCCTTTTCACCTGGTTGAGGTTGGGCAAACATGGGCTGTAGAAGTAATCTTACCCTAGCTCCCAGCCCCCTGGAAGCACTAAAATCACTCAACAGCCCCTGCAGCGGCACACCTCTGAGGCATTTCCGGACTGCTCCCCGGACGGGGCAGCTGGCGGGGTGACGGGCGGGGCGGACGGCGGGGCAAAAAGACGACGGCGACCTTGGTAACAAAACACTTGAACCCTGACAGTTGTTTCGCCAGCAGCTACTGCGTGTTTCCGCACTCAGTGATCTAGATCTGGTGGCCTGCTGCGTCGTGCATGTGGCGGCTGAAAAGCTGTGCTACGTAGTACTTGTTACGCACACCTTGGGCACCAAGATGCAGCTGGCAACGCGCCGTAACACGCAGGCCACAGGCTGGACCGTGTCCACCACCATTACATGCCCCCATGTCGCTACTAGACAAAGGATCTGGGAGTATCGAGCGCATGCAGGGTCCTCGCGCAGCGGGCCGTCCCACCCCACGACTGGTTTCTTTCCGTATGCGGCAGGTAGTCACGCGGATGAAGGATTTTCAGGTGCATGGCACTAGAATCTTCATCAACCTCCTTCACAAGGTGCAGGCGATGCAGAATTTGATGACGGGAGCCTCGTCATCGGGCCTCGGCCCTAGATGCTTGCCAAGGCCAAGGACTCTCGTCGCCTACTCAGCAAACTTGGCTGCATTGCTGTCCCCTTCAGCTGAGATGAAATGCAGTCAATGTGGAGGCATACGTCCTTGTCGGCGCTTATGGTATGCGTGTGCCCGTTCCGAAGACTTGGGGAAGACCAGCGGCGAGTGATCGATCGCAGAGCGGGAGACAAGCAACTACCTGTGAAAAAAGCGACCATGTACCATGCTGGCTGCGTCCAGTCCTTGGGCTGATTTGAATGAGGCGCTATGCGATGAAGAGGGTACGCGAGAGGATACTCTTCGGCTCACTTGATCTGGTGCTCGTTTGTTCGTGCCTCATAGACTTGGTGAATTTCTCTGTGCCCGTGGGTTTAACTGTGCTCAACAACCCTAGATTAACTGTAGCAAAAACGAGCGCTTCTACACTTTTCCTTCCACCACAGCTGAAATGCATAATCAAAATGATATAGGAAGTTATTTTGGTTGTTGAAACTACAACGGTGCATTTTGTTTGTGCTATTGATTTCTGCTAGAGGGGATTTTCATTTTTGTATCGCCTACAGTCGATGTTGGCGATGGCATCCTGCCATCCCATGACCTGTCCTCATCATTCTCAACGCCATTGTTATTCAATGGCTTTTGCTGCTGCTGAACATTGTTGACCCATCCATCCAAGTTATATCCGCTGGACTCCTCGTGTTCTCTTGACTGAGATGGGGTGATGTACAGGTCTTTAAACGTGCTAAACGGACGTATATGTAAGGCAGCATCTGCCTTTATTGTCATCTTGCTGAGTCGGAAGACCACGAATCCTGGGAACTTTAAAAGCATTTCCATCATCCCATGTTCAAGAGCACTTTTGGCAACCGTTTTCCAACTCTTCATCCCCAGCGTGGTTGACGTAGTCACTGGTCGGGAATACAATGGCATCCTCAGCTCATCCTGCTGTGAAGGCCTTGTCACATGTGTTGAGACTGTGGATCCTGTAGAATGTAAACTGAGCACACTGTACAGCTTCAACTACCATGCTACGATGGGCTCTTCTTGCAGGAACGAATGAACGAGTGTGGGAAAAGTGGACCGAGGAGTATAAAACCCTCGTCCGTTCCTCTGAATATCACTAGATCATATACCTAAACTCACAAGTTCTACCCTTCTCACTCTCACTCTCATTCGTTATCTCACTCCTTTACCCATCTAAGTGGCGACCTCTTTCATCGTGGAACAGTTTCCGTCCAAAATGGCTATCAGCGCGCGTCCTCACATCATTATCATCGGCATGGGGCCAGCTGGTCTCGCCGCCGCCGCGCGCCTCAAGGGCACCGGTATTCAGTTCACCATCGTCGACGGCGGCAAGGCCGTGCAAGACCGCGACCGATACCTGCCAGAGGACGCCACCCGCGGCCATGGCGGTGCTGGCCTCTTCTCGGATGGCAAGTTCTCCTTCTTCCCCTCCGCTTCGGAGCTGTGGTCCTTGCCGCGCGACAGTGACCTGCGCGAGGCATACGGCTGGACTTGTGATATCCTGAACCAGGCGGGCCTGGAGACACCCCCTTTCCCTAGCAACCCTGACGCCTACTCGGTGGCCGGCATGGTGGAGAGCGAGGAGTGGAAGCTGAAAGACTACCCTTCAGACTACCTGTCGCTCGATGCGCGCCTCAAGCTTGTCCATGACATGGTCAGCGACATCGGCGGCGCCGTGATGAACGAGTGCAACGTCCGGGATGCCACGTATCATGCTGCCTCGGACTCGTTCAGCGTCGTGGTGGAGGACCGCACCACAGGCCAGATTACACGCCTCAACGCGAATCGCCTCCTGATCACCACGGGCCGTTTTGGGCCGCTCGAAGCCAGCTTGCGCCGCATGACACAGCACCATCGGTTTCACCGCCTGGAGGTTGGTTTCCGCATCCAGCAGCGCAGTGACCGGGCTTTCTTTCGCAGTATGCCCCAGCTCGACCCCAAGCTGCGCGTGCGAGAAAGCGACGGCAGCGTCGAGTGGCGTACCTTTTGCGTCTGCCGCCAGGGCGAGACCTGCCTTACCGAGACCAATGGGCTGTGGACTGTCTCGGGCCGCTCCGATTGCCCGCCTACCGGGCGCTCCAACTCGGGCTTCAACACGCGGATTCTGGACCAGGAGCTGGCCCGCAAGTCGCTGGACCGCGTGCTGACGGCCATGGCTCATCCTGAGGCTCATTTTCAGCTCCCCGCTCAGGGCTTGCTGCGCGGCGATGCCGAGGTCGTCGCGGCCATGGACAGCATCTATGGCCCGGAACTGGTTAGCAAGATGACCGAGGGTCTTCGACGCCTGTCGCATGCCTATGATGATCTGCGCGACGACGAGGAGGCCACGTTGATTGGGCCCACCCTCGAGGGCATTGGGTGGTATCCCAAGGTCGATGGCAACCTCCGCCTGCTCGATGCTCCGGCCTGGGTTGCGGGCGACGCTTGTGGCCTGTTCCGTGGCATCGTCGCCGCCATGATCAGTGGCCACTATGCCGCGTCCTCGGTGATCAACGAGCTTGTGCAGGGCGTGCAGGTACAACTCGTAGCGCTCGCGGATAAGACGTCGATCGAAGTGGCGTCTAGCGCGCGATGCCTCAACAAGCAGCCAGCGATCGAGTGTGACGGAGCTTGTTGCTCGGTGGCTGGTATTTAGTGTGTGAAAACGAGTGGTGCCATGGGGCCAAGAGCGCCTGAACTGGCTCGCGATATGATATCGATGTTTGCGTTGACCGGCATCTTTGGTAGCGTAACAGCTTTGCAATTAATGTTTTTTATTCTAAAGATGAGGAGCAAGAGGGAAAACAGTGCCAAAGTTTTCCGTCTGTCGACATGATCAACCCTGGGAGGTTCGGATCATCGTGATCCCGGTCCGTGGGGTCGTTGTAGGCCTGATCAGGGGTTTTAGTTCTCCTACGGCATGGTCGCATTGCCAACATGGCCGCATCGTCAGTAAGGCCTTCTACAGGCCCAGCCTGTTACAACTATAAAGCCTTTCTAGTCTATTTATACCTAGTAGATGATAATATATAGTCTGTATGTCTTATACTAGAGTATACAGCTGTTACAACCCGGTCGCATTGGGTGCACCTAACTGGTGTATGACTATATAGTGCAGAACAGGGGGACAATAGCGACAGAGTCGTCATCAACAAAGGTTTTGCTCTGTGGTGCAGTTGGTTGCCCTGACTTGCTCGTGACAACAACCTATTAAGGAAATCTACTCTTATTTATATATCACAAGCAGGTCAGGGCAACTAACTGTGCCATAGAGCAAAACCTTTGTTAATGATAATTCTGTCATTATTGACCCCTGTTCTGCATTATATAGTCATATACCAGTAAGACGCACAACCAACGCGACCGGGTCGTAACACCTTACTGCATTATAGAGTTATAAGTACTGTAATAGTATAGATCTTATTATAGCGATATTTAACACCTATTTCTCATTTGTCTGAGCGTTTAGTATGCCCGAAGAACCGGCCAGCGCATAATTAGCCCGCCGATTTTCTTTAGAAAGAATTTTTAAGGAAGTCGCCGCTCTTGTTAATCGAGCCATCATCAACTGAGAAACTCAGGTCCTTGATTTCAAGCAGTGCCTTATCCACCTCTTCACACTCGGCCTTGATCACTGTCCAAGCTGGTGCGCCAGTAGGAAATCGAAGGGGAATGGGTTGCTTCCGAGCAACAATCTCGTACATGGCAGCGGCGACATGCTCGCTCGGAGCCCAGGTGGCTTGCATATCTGGGCTCTTCACGTAGCCTTCAAGCAGCCTCGTAGGTGTGTCTGGTGCAGTGTAGGCGGGGTGGGGAGAAAACCATGACATACTGTCACCAGCAAAATTGGTCTTTGTGCCACCGGGCTCAATGATGCAAAAGTGGACTTTTGGGAAAAGTGATCAGCGTAAAGAATTTGCGCTGCGCACTGGTAGACAGAAATGTGAAACTTACTATTCCATTCAGCCCGCATTTCCTTGCTCAAAGACTCGGTGTAGCCTTCGACAGCAAATTTAGAAGCGTGGTAGAAAGCACTGCCGGGGAATCCAGCAAAACCACCAATGGACGTGACGTTCAGCACCACACCGCCAGTCTGGCCAGATTTGGGGTTCTCATCACGAAAGACGCGTACAGCATGCGCAGATACCTGGGCGGTACCCCAGAAGTTGGTCTCGACGATCTTGCGAGCCTGATCCATATCCTCAGTGTTGCTCACGAATGATTCTGTATCACCCATCAGACCATAGCCTGCGTTGTTAACAACAATATCGATGCGGCCGAATTTGGCGAGCGCGGAGTCGAATGCGGCCTTGATGGAATCAGCGCTGTTAACATCCAGACTCGTCAAGTGAACACGAGAGCTGTCTTCCGCAAGGCTGCCGGTCAGCTTGGAGGCGTTGCGTGCTGTGGCAACTACGTGCTGGGTAGGATTTGAAGCAACAATTTTTGCCAGGGCCAGACCCATACCAGATGAGCAGCCGGTGACTGAAACGAGTGAATTAGACAAGAGTCAAGAGTATATCGAGGAGGGGCAGACTCAGGAGGCCAGCTAAGCACAAGCTCGGTGGCACTTACTAAACCAGACTGCATCCTCAGGCAGGTTATAGATGGGCTTGGCTGCTGCCATTGTGTAGAACTTTGGAGAAAGGAGTGTATTGGAAAAACGGACTGCTGTCTGGATGTACGAGGTGTTGACGTGTCAACTGAGAATGCTTTCTACTCCGCGGCATCTCGAGTATTATTTGAAGGGCCCATGGCGCGGAGTTAACGGGGATATCCGAGGGAACCCGATCTGGTATCCACAATAAACTCCATTTTATATCGCCCTTGCTTGATCTGAATTCGCCGAGCAACTCGTGCAGAGAACACCACCGTATTCAAGACGAAGGCAGCATGCGGAGTGAATACCATCACCTGGGATGTAAGGTGTACTGCTTGCCACCTAGTAGGACGTTTTCATTGCAACGTGCACCTAATTGCTTTCGGCGCAGCGCTGCTACTTGAAAGTCTTGATAATACTGGCAAGTCACAACATCAAAAACAACAACGAAACCGATAATCCAGTAATCAATACCATCAGCAAATCAGCGCTTTAACGATAACCATCTCCAAAACCAGGTCTATCAACCAGGGATCCAGAAATAAGTGACACTTACGCCCAGTCATGCGTTCAAAGCTGAGAGTAGGTGAGCTATAAAGTGAACGTTCTCCTTAGCATCTCTATCTGGTGGTGAAAATCGATAAAAATATCATCTGCGCCTGCAAGCTTCATCTGAGAGCTGATTCTGACGATGAAAGAATGTAGCGCCTTCTTCCTCACTGCCAGTAACATTCGGGCAATAATCCTCTGGTTCACCCCATCCTCCAAGGTGAATGTCTCCATGCTAATCGCTACGACGGTATCCCGTCTTCCGAATGTACTGTTCGAGGTGTTTGCCGACGAGGTAGCCTCTGAAAGCAGTGTGACCGACCCCTGGACATTCATCAGCACCAGAAGTGCGAAACTCTGAGAGATACGGTATGCCCTGGCACACATTTTGACCGCTTCCCACTTGTGCATTCCCTGCTTAAAAAAGGAGCAAAAATGATACCTGCATTTTTTCTTGGCAGCTTCAAAGACTGAGACAAGGTTACTGTCAAGTCCTGAAGACATGTGCAGGAGTTCGAAGTTGGTGTCGCTGATCCGGATATGGATGGGCCTTCGGCGAATTGTATCACGTCAATAAGGTCGGAAAACTCTGCCAAAGTGCAAGCCTGAATGGCGTCATCCTGAGTGGCGTCATCCTGAGTGTCGGGTATCCGTTGCAGAGAGGCGGAACGGCCGAGTTGCATCTCTGAAGACAGAGTCGGGGGTCTTTGCTGTTCAACGTGCCCACTCACAGTACTCCAGACCAGGCTGGGCGTGGGCGAAGACGATCTGGACGGCCTCGATAATGATATTTTTGACTGTAAATCGCTGAAGGGAACCGAAAAGTCGTAACGGTGAGGATCATTCTGTCCGATGACAGTCGAAGCCAATTCCAGGTAGGTGATATGCAGAACTCCCTCATTGTCGTTGGCAGAACCTGATAAACTGTCCCCGTCGACTTTTTTTTGAGCGGTAACAGCTTGGGACTCACCGATGGCCAAATCCGTGCCAGGTTCGACAAACATATCAACAGACTCAAATCTGCACTCCCACCACTTTGTGTGAGTGTCTTGTAGTAGTTTCAAGCCTTGTGGACTCGATTTCGACTCCAAGGTTAACGGGGCTAACGCGGTGTCCTCCCAATACTTATCTCCATTATCCTTATCTGTGCTGTCGGTTGTATGTGTTGGTTCCGTTGGTTCTGTTGGTTTCCCAGAGTGTAGGGACCTGCGTTTCGTGGAGTTGTAGCAGTCTTTCAACCCCAACTAGAAAACGGTATGTAGTCGTGCAGTCAATCAGGTTTACTTCGCTGACTTTTCCGTCGAGACCCCCTCCCGATGACCGAGTATAAAGCAAGAGAAACATTCAGGAACCTTGCGAGAATGATAGTATGGAAGAATAAACCGACGAGAAGATCGAAAGAAGTATGTGGTTGAGGAACTTCTATCAGATACAGTTATGTGCGTAAACGATGTCTTGTCGAATTAAACGCACGCGTATAGCTCTCCACGCCACGTACCCCTCGGGAGGTCTGCCGCAAGAGCGGCTGCGCTCTTACCGCAACGGCGTTAAATACCACAACAACAAGGAGGAGGAGAAAAAGAAGGAGAAGTTGAGCGATGCACGATAGAAGATATATTTGCTAGTGGTTTAGGCCGTAGGCTTGATGTGTTTTATATGAATGGCAGAAAAACATCATAATTTACACAATCATCTGCCAAGTGAGATGAAGCATATTGTTCAAAGTTTATCATAAACTCTGACGACTCAGGCAAAATCATGATCAGCTGATAACAAAAGACCACACCCGTCCGCCGATCCTTCATCTAGGATTCTGTATGCCCATGTCTCGCGTGCTCTGACCACAGAACCATACCTTATCTGGTATCCGAAGCTACGTGTAAATATTTCTCCGCTCAAGCGCTTCTTTGGATTAATAATCCACTCGAACAAACTCATCTTTTTAGAATTCAAGTGGGTACGACTTAGTTCGAAACCACCGGCACGGCAACCCCTAAGCAATTTGGTTCAACCCATGGCCAAGAGCCCAAGGTATATCTTTAAGGTTGCATTCTGTCAGATGTCTGCAACAAGATTCATAGTAAGCTTGTTTTGCGTACATTACAAATCAGAGTTTGGTCGAGGTTTATTCTATGAGGTAGCAGGTGCAATAGATTGTTTTCAATTGTGGCTTTGCTTTTGCTTCACAATTGAAGCGTTGGAGAGCCTGATGATTTGTGATCAGATGAATTCTTTCAGGAAGCGCATAGTGAGCATTGGCAACGGATATACGCGATTCATGATGCTGCCCAGAGCGCCAAATAAGCCGGTTGGCAAGTCGGTTTGGGGTTCACTATGCCTTCTTAGGGCCGCTCATTATACTCTCAGCAGCAGCTACAGTGCGGATTAATCTATCAGATATACACCAACCGTATGGTAAAACGGGGGCGCGTTGGACTTTAAAATGTACTGAACTTCCCACTTCTGCTTGGGCTTTTTCTCGACAGCCACAATAGCTTAGTTCTCGGTAGCTAATTTCGTTGTCTTCAATTCTCTCTCTTCTTTACCTTCAATAATATTCAGTCTCATTCATTCCGTATCAAAATGCGCTTTTCAGCTGTGGCAATCTTCCTTGCGAGCGTCAATTCGGCGTCTGCCATATTTAACTGCAAGCGGCCAGGCTTTGCTCATGGGGCCGTGGTACGGTTGGACAGCTCAGCTCACGCGTATAATAGCTGACTCGTTATTTAGGGCTCTGGTGGAAACTGTCTGCCAGACGAACTAGCCAGCTGTAAGGCTAAAACGACTCGTGGAGAATGGCCAGAGGTAACCAGAGCGTAGTAGCAATTGTACACAAAGACAAGAGACTAACAACACCCCAGTGCGCCAACAGAATGCCAAACGTTCAGTGCTGGGTTGACCTGTATACCACCGAGTAAGTTGCCTTGCTGGCCGGATTGATATGCTTACTCACAAAAGTTAAAGGGGCCAGCCAAGCGCGGAACTGATGTTACTACTGGGACGGGGTCTGGAAAACGACTAAGAGGAGAGCATAGATCACTTGTGGCGTTGTACTGGCAGGTCTCGATGTTATTGACCTGGAGCCTCTACACATCACACACTGACCGATTTCTTCCTATTGCACATTATGACTAACTGTCTATCTTTTTCATCTCAACTCATCATTGAATAAACGTGCCCGTGTACAAATAACGCATTGTATGGTGTACGCCACTACGAACGTTTCATCAGTGCAGTCTGTAACTAATGTTCGTGCGTTAAGTTGAGTGCGCCTCATAATTGGTCCACTCTGTTTATGTCTGGAAAACTATGTATGACGTAACCACTAGCAAAAATGCTAAAGCCAGTATGTTTGTTATAGTCAGATGCCTGAATCATAAACTCAGGAAGCCTAGCGTAGACGAAGTGGATATCAGCAGCATGTTTTCAGTTGCAGCGCTGTCGTTCAAGCTAACACGAAAAGCCGATGATTTATGACGTTATTTCATTGTAGAGTAATGATATGAATACTCATCAAATGATATAGGAGGTGCGAAGAGGATTTCATATGTGCAGAAAAGAGCACTAGAAGTGACAGAGAACCGAAGTAGTGACCGTAGTTGATTTTAGCTACTTACGTCTGAAACGATCAGATCACAAACCTCAACTCTTTTGATACGCTTCACACCAATACGCGGTTGTATAGGGCAGGGCTGCAACAGACTGAACCCATTGCCGGAGGGATGGCAGGTGGGGCTGGGTCCAGCGCTGGCGGCATCTGTGTCGGCGCCTGTGGGCTCAAGTGGCTGACTAAGAGAGATCCCAAAATGCTATTTGCCTAACTGGACAAATATGGACAGTGTGCACGTAGTCGAAAGGGATATTCACAATCAGCAGAAAGGTCGACAGATCAGCAAAAGGGTATGTTGTTGTTGCAACAATAAGCCGTC